>DVQM01001127.1:0-13079 GCA_018231645.1 Heliconius ricini | reverse complement strand
ACAATTAGATAATATGATTGATGTTTGTTGTCATGTTGGGAATGTAGAAGAAATATAAAAGTCTATATAATGTTTTTTGTTTCTCTTTTAGCTGGCGAGATTGAAGAACGCGCTTTGCCTTGACTAGATCGAAGAAATGGGGAAGTGGTCAACGGAGTGTCTCAATACTAGGTTCCCTTTGCTCACGCTGCTGCTGATACAGCGCGATTTTATTTATTTTTTATATATACATTTATTTTTTTACATTTAAAATGTGTCAATTACCAACATATACTTTTCTTACGCGCACTAACTAATATTATAAAACAGATATTATGTTTACCGAACGATAAATTACAATTAAATATCCACATTAACATATAAAAGGAAATTGATAGGAGAATAAATAAGGCCATATTTCATATAATTATAAAGCACTTCTAGATAAAGTATTGTTTGTTCAAGATCATAAAATACCTACATACAATAAATTGCATGCCATTTACCGACTCGTTCTTATATTATCTAATAAGAACTAAGAGCGAATAGTTTTACCATAATTGTATATTTTTAAAGCAAATACATTAACTTTATATAGGATGTTTTTTTTATTCCAAAAGAAGGTACAGAACAATTATAAGCTACTTAACGTTGTGTAAGAAGAGAGAATGGTGTTAAGACACTCCGTTCTCGTTTTCGTCTTGAATTCGAGATATTGCATGTTGTGTGGAGGAACTTGTTGCGATTTATCATTCTCAGAGCAGAGAAATAAAAATATTTCACACTTGGAAAGAAGATCGATTTCACAACCACCGCTTTTACAATACGACACTAAAAATCTCCATGATAGCTTATATTTTTGCAATTTAATTACAATTATATTCAAATATAACAATTTTAAAATTATTGTTTTGGGTTCAATCCCCACTGCATATATTAATATAACTTTCATTTTCTGTCTGGCCCGAGAAAAAATTCTAGGAATTTCTATAAATAAATAAAAATACCTTCCGTCCACATTGAATGCTTTTATCCCCAGTGTCGTATCTGACGTCGTAGAACTTATCTTGTTGGAATAAATACTGCGCCGCGGCCGAATTGGCTTCATGCAGCAACCCCTTCTCCCGCAATAGGAACACCGAACACTGTAACGGCGCTCCCATCATCTTGTGAGGGTTCCAAGATATGGAATTCGCTCTGGAATTGATGTTTTTTTTGTTATAATGGAAAAACGCTAAAGTATCGAAATGCAGGGCAGGGAGAAGGAAGTTGGAAACCCAGTTTGAAGACTCCGCTTCCATTCCACTTTCGTTCCCAATTTTCCGCCGAATTCTGGATTGATTGCGTGTTAAGTGACGGAACTCAAAACCACACTTTGTGATACGTAATCATTTTAATTCCCTAAATTAGTCAAAATTGATTTTACGGATTTTTAAGGTCTTTTTCTTTCTTACGAATTTTTAAAAGTTTTTTTTATTTCTCAATCATATTTATATTAATGTAGTACTTTGTTAGTGAAAATAATAGTATGTTCTTACCGTTCAATTCCTCTCAATTTATTTCGAAATTTAGGTGATAACATTAGGCTTCCGCCCCAACACGCCTGGAATCGTCAAGAGTTCTTTTAATATAGTATATTCATTTTGTTTTTTTTTATAGGTTATTAGCTGGCATGTTGCTTTGGCTTGACATCCAATCGAGAGTTAAAAAAATTGAGCCATGTCAGCTTGGTGGTTCAATTTGTATTCGGATAGCTGTCTCTAAGGAGTGAAACAAAGTGATATGGGAGTGAAAATAGGTGACTTGAGCGTAAATTGCCTGCTGTACGCAGAAGATGGAGTGCTCATTGCATCTTCACACCCCTGAGACATTCATTGAGACATTCATTCACACCCCTGAGTCCCATGTCCCATGAGGACCCTCCGGAGGGCATGTATCTAGAGGTTGATGACAGTGGCTCCGTTCTATCGGACTACCCCGCTGGGGATGCAGCGTAAAGCTAGTTTAATTTAATTTATTTTAGAATATATGAATAAATTAAAAATATAAATCTGCGTTACAATCTAGCTTTTTTTTCTTACAAAAAATTGATACTATGTATATTTGAAAAATAATTAAAAATTGTAACTCACATCGACGTGCATCCAAATTCCATATTTTTCACATATATTGGCCACTCCATCTAAATCATCAATAGCTCCGAGTACCGTCGTTCCCGCTGTCGCGTTCACAAGGACAGGGTACCTTTTCATTGATAATTCTTCTTGTATAGCTTTGTCTAGTTCTGCTAGAAGAATTTGGCCGCGACCATTGGTCTTTATAACCTTCACATTTTCTGTACCAAAACCAAGCCAATGGGCTGCTTTCATGATTGAATAGTGGCTCTTAAATAAAAAAAACTTTAAAAATAAATGGATAAATCATATGTTAAAATAGATTGTAAGAGAGAGAAGAAATACGTAGAATCAACATGTTGACACCAATATTATCACTATTATCGAAATCCTTGGAAATCATTCATTAAACTTTTATCTTAATTGCTGTTGTACCTTGGAACTAAAGAAATAATTTTCAAACTATGGCACATTATATTTCAAGAAAATCAATACTCATAAGATTCTAAACAATATGAAATATTAGGTAAATGAATAAAAAAAATGAGGGCTGAAGACATCATGGCGCAGTACAATGGCGTCTGAACACTGTGAACTCGTTGTTTATGGGTAACCACCTGCCGCGTCTACAAACGCACTCTTGTCTTGACTGACTCCTGCGCCACAACTGACATTTCCTTTCATACTCTGACGTTATACAGCTCGCGGATACAGCGGAGAGATATTTTTTTTTCTCACATGATTCTCTGTGCCTCAAGCAGTATGACGCGATCAGGCAGTCTAAACCGGTGAAGATAAAAAAAATCCTTAGTCCTTACATCTTCTGAGGTAAAAATAACCATTTCCGGTAGACTCCGCATGCCTTTCCTTTTGACTTCCGGAAACGATTTGAATCTTGCGGTGACCAACGCGTAAAGCATCGATATACTGCCCCCAGGACCGAATATACCATCTCCATCGGGAATGCCAAATAACTTAAGTATGTGATTCAAAACTTTGAGCTCTATAAGAGTAAATACAGGTGCTACTTCAAATGTGTATCTGAAAGTTAAATATATTTTTCATAATTTTAGTCAGTTCATTTTAACCCTATAATTGCAAAAACTTTTATATTTTTTTGCATTTTTATGGAGCTGGCTAAAATGTTTTTTGGTTCCTAAAGCTTTTTTTTCAGCTTCACGCTGTAGCCCGCATGTAGCAGGGGAGACGAAGGGATTAATTCCGGTGGAATTGCGAATTTAATGGCGGAATGCAACACCGCGCTTTTTCTCGACACCAGAACAAGGAATGAAAATTTTCATTTTATCAAGTGGGATCGAACCCGCAACCTGTCGCGTTCACAGTCACACGTTTGCGCAGCCTCTGCGCTATACAATATTTTCTAAAACTTAATTTTAAAAATATAAAACTGTGAAAAAATTTGACATATTTTTTTATAGACGTACCGTAACCGTATTTACACAAAACAAAGACGACCGGTCGTTAGTACCACTTTCATATTTTTTCTCCTTTAAATGAGTACCAAACAGTAAGTTTTAAATTATGTGGTGTAATTAACAATGTGTCACACTGTCATATTAAAGGATGAGCTAATTAACTAAATTGCCATTTTAATGAAACTTTCCGCCTTAAGTATCTAACTATATGTATAAAAATATTCACTTTGAAGTTACAAAGTTGATTTAAGCATGTACATAACATAAACTACGATCCCAGGGTCCCCAGACATACGTCATTTTAGCACAGCTAGAATTTCATAGTAGATTCATAGTCTTATATAGTTAAGACGGTATACGTACTATAAAACGTTTAAAGTTAAGGGCAAAATACGTTATACTAGCAATTTTTAATTTTACAGGGTCTTGAAATAGTCCGTAAATAATATTATTTACGGACTATTTCAAGACCCTCTAAATGCACCCAACCCTCCCAGACCGAGATATACCTTTATTTGTCGCTACTTCAGAAAAGGCCCACTTTTAATTTAATGAGTACGCATACTGTTTTAACTACATATTAGACTAATAGTCCTCAAAATTTTAGGCATACGCACACAGCAGGGTAGGCAGAAGAAAGCTAGTATTAAGACACTCCATTCTCCATTTTCTGTCGAATTCTGCATTTGCATTTGCATGTAGAGTGGCAGAACTCGAAGTCGAAACCACAGCGAAGAAATGGAAATATAAATTTAAGTAAATATTTCACCTCCTCGACTGGGGATTGAACTCACAATCAGTTAGTTTTACAGTCATATTTTTTGCCCCTGCGCCACGACTAGCCTCCATCATCAAAATTTCAGCTTTGCTAAAATTACGTTGGTTTGGCGGCCCTGGGATCATGGGCTAATAATTAAGTATGGGATAGTCGAGAACTAATTCGCTTTTAGGTATTGCATTTAAACTTATACACATTTATTTTGAGAGAAGCATTTTATAATTATAATCTTGACCGGCGTCACACTCAGACGCTGTTTACGCCTCACAAATATTTACTCAAACTGGGAACCAAACCTTGAACGTCGGCTAAGTTCGTTCACCTCTATATCAGTTAACTTACAAAAGTTATTCACAATTTAGTGTAGGTACTTACTGACTAGTGTTAAACGCCTCTGATATCCAGGTACCAGCTAAGCCGTACGGATCAGGGCCACCGTACAGTTGATTTCGAAATGTCGCTTTATTTGTCTTCACACTGTATTGTAAAATTTTACGCACACTTTGTTCGAGCTCGTTATTGTTAACTGATTTTGATATATCCAAATCTTTCCTTAAGATTTCCTGCAATTTTTTTTTATAAATCAGGTTTTAGGAAAACGCGTCACTTGACTCCATGGAATATTTTAATATAAGCCAAGACTATATTATAAGTGTATTTAATTATTTAAAATCATTTAGCGTTTCTCTTGTTTTTTATCTTAATGTAAAAAAAATATATAAAATTTATAATAATATGCTAATATATTCACCTGCAACTCTTTAGGATGCTTGAATTGTATGAGAGGTACGTGACTAGCCGTTTCCTCTTGAAGAATATCAAATATCTTGTTTAAAAACAATTGTCCATCGTTCTCCATTTTTATTTATTTTTTTAACTTCTCATAGGTGTATAGTACAGAATATAAAATTCACATTTTTTATCGCAAGCCTGTTGTTTCACCGGAGGACTACGCGCTACTGCGTCTATGAGTGGAAACGCAAAGCTCCATTAAGCTTATCATACACATAAGTAATATAACTAACTACTGTCATTAAGAGTTATTAAAATAGCATAAACTAGTGAGGCCATCGTTGTGCAGTGGCGCAGCATCTGTCTGTAAACTGTGGGTTCGGTTTCCACTTGGGAAATCATTATTTTTTCATCGCTCTAGCAACAATACTAACCGCGGCGTTAAGTTTCGCTACTCAACATGCAATGTCTCGAAAATTGAGCTGAGCTCGGGGAACGGAATGTCTGAAAAAGTATTTTAATGTGATAATTTCATGAAATGTATAAATAGACAAAATATATATATTTTGTTATCTCAACAATGATAATTTTGCTAGCCAATTTAAATAAAGATGATCGCACAACATTTATCCTAATATTTCAATCTAAGTGAATACATACATACATACATACATGTAAACAATTATTTGTATGTTCATGTTAATTTTTTAAATTATTTTGTAAAAAAAGTGTGCGGCCACCCCATATATATTTTAAATCGACGACATGTAGGAGAACGGAGTGCTTTACTAATGGCAATACATGTTCTCTGCTCACATAATGAGGAAATCACTATTGTATGAGATAAAAAGAAACAATTATATTTAATATTTATGCCCCATAAATGTTATGCACTTGCCTTTAGATAGCGCGATCGTATACGTACATACAGTTATTAATTTATTAGTGCTTATATTATAAATTAATTATTTATAGTGCGTATAGGAGGCCGGTCGTGGCGCAGAGACACAAAGTGTGATTGTAAACGCGACTGGTTGTGGGTTCGATCCCCACTCGAGAAAATGCAATATTTTAAAGAAAGATTTTAATTTATATTCCATTTCTTTGCTCTATTGTCGAGGCAAAGCGCGGCGTTGAGTTCCTCCACTGAGCACGAAATGTGGAGACATTGCGTGCTGAGTGGCTGACGGAAGTGGGGAACGGAGTGTCTTAACACTTGGCTCTCTGTGTCTACCCTGATGTGTGCGGGAGTAATGACTCCTCGCTATACCTGCGTTAAAATGTGCTTGTAATACTTTCGGGGTAGCTTACGATGCATTTTTTAATAGAATTTGTAACATTAATTCTTGATGATACAGTAAACAAAAATAAACAACATAGCCATCTAGATTTAATACATATTTAGGCATATAATTATATGTTATGATAGGCATATAATTTAAATCATTCAAAAAAAATTATTCGTAAACTGATAAAAAAATGAATTTTCGAAGATCAAGAGCTCGTTCACGCAGAAACTCTTTGAATATTATGATCAGTACAGAAAAATGGCGAAGCTATAGCAATAAACTGTCATTACAAGATACAAATCTAGAAGAAGATTCTGAAGATGATATACCAAAAACAACAGATTTAAAAAGTTGGCTTGATGAATTATTTTTGCAAAAGAACGAAAGTAGCGATGCGACCGACCAGGATGTTGAAATCAACCTAACAAAAAAACAAACGCTGATTTTATCGACCCTAGTGCCAGACGAAATTTTACTTATGGAAAAGTAATCAAGTGATCTTTAAAGCTATTTTTATAAATGCTATTAAATAAATACTAAATAAAATCACTATATTCATTGCAGTTTTAAAAGTATGGACTCAAAAAGGTTCGTTGGCGTGTTACTG
Source organism: Heliconius ricini (assembly GCA_018231645.1). NCBI lineage: Eukaryota > Metazoa > Arthropoda > Insecta > Lepidoptera > Nymphalidae > Heliconius > Heliconius ricini. The sequence goes on along the minus strand of DVQM01001127.1, from coordinate 6,144 downwards.
ATGGCTGATGTATCTGGATATACTGCATTATCTGAAAAATATAACAATATGGGAAAGGGTGGCACTTACAGGTTAACCTTCACTTTAAATACTTATCTAGGATCTTTAATAGAAGTTATTTATAATCATGGAGGTGATATAATTAAGTTCGCTGGAGACGCATTTCTGGCTCTTTGGAAAACCGACAACAGATCGTTCTTGTGTCACACAATTCACACAGCAATTGCGTGTGCTCTTATTATACAGCATTCTTATGGATCCTATGAAACCGACGTTAAAGTAAACCTAAAAGTAAAACTAGCCATTTCTGCTGGTAATCTTATATTTGCACCAATTGGTTCCGGCATAGATATGAATTATATTATTGTGGGATTACCCGTTCTTGAAGCCAAAGCTGCAGAGAGTCTGTGCACTTCCGGTGAAGTAAAATTGAGCCCCACAGCATGGGGTCATTGCTACTCAAGAAATTATGATCATGTCATTAGCAGTAATGGGCACGTTACAATAAAGTCTATACTATATGATCCACGTGAAAAAGATGTAAGTAAACCGTTTCTTGGTTTTGCAGCTATGATTCGACAAGTGAATAACCCAATTATTTCCCTAGAAGATCTCACGGATTTTTTTTTAGATGATTCTAAAAATTTAAATGCAACAGCCATATTGAAAAAAAATGAATGGCTAAGCTTGCGGAAAACTATTTTAAAAGCTGAGGAGAAAAATATGGGTGCTGAAATAAGAAATTTCATGATAAGACCAGTGTTAACGCAAATCGACGCGCACCAACCATTAGAATATCTAACAGAAATGAGACAGGTTTCAGTTTTATTTATAACTCTTAAACCCAGAGATTGTCCTTTTCAACAACTTATTACTATCGTTAACAACTCATATCAAATTACATGTGAAATTGTTTATAAATCTATGGGTTGTGTTAACAAAATCATTTTATTTGACAAAGATATTATGATTTTAGCTATCTTTGGATTACGGGGATTTAAACATGAATCAGAAGCCCAAGCTGCGCTTAAATGTGCTTATAGCGTTAAAAAATCAGTATCAGCACTTGATGGAGTTCTTGAAGTATCTATTGGCGTAACTACTGGTCAAGTTTATTGTGGTGTAGTAGGTCATCCTCTTCGCCGTGAATTTACTGTAATTGGTACAATTGTTAATAAAGCCGCACGATTTATGTGCAGTTTTCGAAACATGATTACATGCGACGAGGCAACTTATGTAAAAAGTAAAATGTCTAGTAACGGATTTACACTACAACCACCCACACAATTGAAGGGAATAGTCCATCCAGGTAAAATTTTCGAATACACTGAAGATATTAGATTAAAAGAACTCTTTGACATTCCGCTACTACCGCCATTACTTGATCGAGATGACGAAATGCAACAATTTGAAGCTTGGCTGAATTACTGCGATTTAACCACTAGAAATTTTGACGCATTTTTGTTTATTGGAGAAAGCCGAATTGGCAAAACTCGACTTTTAGAATGGATGGCACGATTTGTCCGAAATAAAAACTTAAGAGTATGTTATTTATCTTTAACTTCAATACATTCTGCAACCCCGTATTTGGCGTTAAGTCAAATTTTTGAACAAATTATAGGTCTCAAAGATCCATCAATCAATGGCTTTGAAAAAGAAGAAAAAATTGTTCATCTTTTAAAATACTATAGCGAAGATTTGTGCTATTTAAATAGTATTTTGAAAGTCCGTTTCGCGTATCATGAAGGAGTTTATTACCAGGACGAAACCATAAAGAAGGAAAAAGCCAAATATATATTCAAAAAAGTTATAGACTCTCTTTCTGATACACATATAATTTTTTTAGATGATTTACAAAACTTAGATTCCTTGTCATGGGAATTTGTATCAATTATAATACAATCTCTGAAAATCTTTACAGTGATGACTTTAACTAAAGGTAAATATAGTAGTATGCATTATTGGCTTTACTCAGTCTTTACCAACAGTAACATTAAGAAAATTATATTGGGTAGTTTAAGTTCGACCTGGACAGCCCCACTAGCTTGTCAAATATTAGATGTCCATGCCGTATCAAGTGACCTGTGTGATGCCCTCAATAGCAAATGTAATGGTATACCCGGACTTATAGAAAGCTTTATAGTTCGTTTGTTTTCAAATGGAGCATTAGAGATTGTGAAAATTGACAAAAATGAAGTAGATAGTTATAAAGACGAGGATTTCCGTTTTCCAAATCCCGCTTTGTTACACCCCATTGCACTGGACTCTAAGGATCAAGTAACATTGAATGAATTATTACCAGAAAATGCTACAGAAGATGTTTCTATATGTCTTATTACAAAAAAAGAACAACTCAATATAGATATCAACGTACAAAATCTAGATGCACTTATCATGATGCAAATAGATTCTCTCACTCCATACCAACAACTTCTTTTAAAAATCGCCTCAGTCATAGGAAATATACTTTCCAGAGACCTTTTAGAAAACATTATGTATGAAAATAATCCATTAACTACGGCAAAAGCAATTAAAAGGCTGTTTGCAATGCGTATACTAAGCTGTGCAAATTTTAAACATAATAAAAGTTCTTCAACAAACATTTTTGGAAGTTACATCGAAACTTCGAACTTAGTATGTGACTGCTTATTTGAGTATGACCCAGAATCATACCAAAATTTGCCAAAATATGCATTTTGCAAAGTTATGAAATTTAGAAGCAAAAACTCGAGGAAAATATTTTATGAATTATTACCTTTGAATCAAAAGAAAGAATTTCACTCTCGTATAGTGAACTATTTAGAAAATATTAACCAAAAATGTCTTGACTGTGGTGGTGTTCTTACGGTAGTCCAGTCTACTTTTAATTTGCAGACTCAGATTTCTTCCAACACTGAATACTCTACAGAGTATAGTACACAAATAGATACCCCATTAAAGCGTGAAGCATCAATTGATAAAATATTAGAATCTAATAAAACTTTACGAGATTCATTTGAAACACGTAAAGTAAAATCAGAATCATTAAATCATCCATCTTCTAATATTAATGTGAAATTAAATTCTGACGTTAATATAACAAACTATTGTGACAAAAAAATATCAATTTTAAAAACGAAGTCTTGTGAAGATGAGGATATTCACTTACGAAGAAGATCAACAAAAAGGGTTACGATGACTGATGCAACAATTAAAGAATTTAACTCAGTAGTACTAAATACAAGTACTGTTTTTGACAATCTGCGAGACATTATAGAGGCAAAAAGTATAAGCGATTGGCATAGACTTGGAGTTGTGGATAGCGAAGATTACCTTAAAATTGACAAAAATGATAAACCACGAAAATCGCTTTGCATCAATCTAGAAAAAGGAATCTCCACAATTAATTTTAAAAGGTGTACATGTGCACAACTAAATATTATTATTTATGAACAGCTTATTAAACATGCCCAGGAAGCTGAAATGAAGACAAAAATGCTAGAATTTTTCATACATTTCTGTTATTTAAATGTATTGGAGAACAATTTTAATATAGCCATACCAAAACTCGAAGAAGCTGAAAATATTTGCTTAGAAGAATCTAAAATAAAAAAAAATGATTTGCATGTGACCAGATTTTTAGGAAAAATATATTCTTTAAAGGCGGCTTCATTATTGTTAAGCGGTAAATTAACTGCAGCCAAAGTAAATATAGATAAAGCGGCAAAAATTTATAACTTCAATTTGAAAAATATAACGGATATTTTTCACTTACGAAACCTATACAAAACTGTTAGGCTAAAACGTAAAAAATATAATTTATATAATATACAGATCAAAAAAGATTTTGTTGTCTTCTTAAATGTTGCAACTGTTTTGTATTTTACTTTAGATGACGATAAAACATCCAGAATGGCAGCCTTTCGATCAATATATCTCGTACAAAAAGTGGATTGCAATATAATCGACATTTGTGACTCATTCACTAATGCTATTCAAATGCATTTGGATACAGGAATAGCAGAATTTACTATGAATCTCGAAAGAATGGCGTATAAATGCTTAGAAAATGCAAATCGACCTATTCGCCCTGACGAACTATTTGCTATTGGGAAATTAATAATGGCAATATTTCGTTCTCGTTCAGTGCGAAGTTACCTTGCTGCTACAATTAGATCTGGCTTCAGAGCTCTTGTTATAAGCCGTTTTTTGGGTGCTGATGAAATATCTCTTGATATTATACCAGACCTTTTTTATTTATTATTATCTCGATGCCGCATTCAAGAAGCTGTTAAAGTTGCACAACTTCTTTTGAAACCGAGAGAAAACCTTGGGCAACAGGAAAACGAAACTTGGTATTATGCTCTCTGTATCGACATGATCTTAGATGGAGGATTTCAACTGGAATCTCCATATGAAATTAGTCGCTTTGCAGAATTTTCTATTATAAAAGGTAAAGTAGGCGGTGAAAGTCGTCGACGATTAATCGTAGGCTTATGGACTTATTGGTTACGAGCAAGTTCAGAAAATAAAGCGAAACGCTATGAAACAGAATCCTTAAATTGGTTGGTGCATACTGCTGATGAGGGCTCAATGAAATCGATTATAAGTGCAATGAGGCTTGCTGAAGGAATGCTAGAGAGTTTAGCAAGAAAAGTTGACGACTTACGAAAAGTATGTACTATATAAAATTAAAAAACAGATTAAATTATTTCTTCAAGTATTTTTAATTTGGTTTTTATCAGATTGTAGATCTCATGGAGCTGCGATCGTTAGCTGACCGAGAACTTACTAAGCTAGAGAAGGATGCACGTACAATACGAGCAATTAATCCGCGTTGGTTATTATTAAAAGCAAATTCCTTAAGATTATCCGGACGCCAAGCGGCTGCGACGCTTTTGGTTAAACAGGTATATGCATATAAACCTCTACTCTTTACTATATTAGCTTTATAATATAATACGTTAGTGTGTTAGGGGTATTTATTCGTTATCAATCGAACTACATGACACAAACGTTGCTATTATGAAAATTAAATAAGTTAAAATAGGGCTTTTTTTTTAAAAAAATATTATATCAAAGTTAATGCCATTAATTGTATTTTTATTCTTTGATTTCTTTTCAATAAAGTATTATTATTATTAATGTACTAAAGTATATTTTTCATTTTCTTTTAAAGGCTTTGGAAGAAGCACGGAGAATAAACAATCGATTAGAAGCTGCTCAAGCACTCGCTATCTCTTCAGGTTCTCAAGTTTGGAGTCAAAATGCACGAAATGGTCATTTTTTATCTTGGGACGACAGTAAAAATAGCTTTCGAACATCATGGCACAAAAATTTATATAAAATCGCGGATAAAGGCTTGTAGTACGTTATTGAAATAAAATCCCTTTCGTTTTATTTGCTTTGTTTCATTGAGATTTTGATATGCTACTTTTCCTAATTATAAGAGAAACTAATCACACCTCTACAAATATATAGTACAGTGAACAAGTCGTGGCCGCCCCGAAGTTAGCTGTAGAAAATGGGTACGCAGAATAGATTTTAAGAATTTTTCTTACATTTAATTTTATATTCTTCTTACCTGGTGAACAGAGAGCAACAGTTCAGAAAATCTTAGGTCTGACCGACCGCGGCATGTTGACCGTACTAGACAAAGAGCTTTTTATAAGTGCACGGATTAATGTGACACTTACTTCGACAAAATATTAGTAAATATGATAAAATCTTATTTTAAAAAAATAATTAAGAAATTACACACTGGAGCAGTTTTGCTTCATTTATTGGACAGGAAACCTGTCATAGAAGCTGATTGTAAATGACTCATTATACGTATGTATATATTGAGAAGTTGATAAAGATTAATAGAATGCAATTTTTTTAAAAAAAAGTCATATGAGAATATGTATTAAAATTTTCTTAATCGTAATATTGAATCTGTATTTATTTTATATAATGTAACTAGCAGGCACGCGCAACATCGTCTACTTATTTGCACCCTTAGGGGTGAATTCTAAGAAAACCACGAAACGCGTATTCAATAAAATATTTTCAAAATTCTGATAAATTCATTAATTTCTATGAAAATCGTTGGCGATTTAAAGATTTTCCCATATAAACTTTCAACCCCTTATTTGAACCCTTAGGGGGTGAATTCTAAAAAAC
>DVQM01001126.1:0-13080 GCA_018231645.1 Heliconius ricini | reverse complement strand
TTTTTTTTAGAACTATTGAGTTTTTGGCAAATGAGAATTCAGTAAATGAGAATAAAATTAAATTCCCCTTAAAAGCAACATATTTTTTTATATAAAGAAGTACAACCTTGAACATGAAGTCTTTCATTATTACATAACAATCTATTTTATAATTTTATAACCATAGGCTAGGCCTTTTTTTGTAACAGAACTAGATTTGAGTAAAAAGTAAAAAAATATATGTTCTTACAATGGTAAGGAAAAAATTATATGTGTATCAACTGACACTCTAAATTTACCTTTCATTTTTTAGTATATAGAAATGAAAATAAGAAATATATTTTAAAGTTTATTTTACTATTTATATGTACTACTACTTAAATGTATTTATAAGAAATTAGAATAAAAATATTATTTAAGACTGACTCCTAACTAATTGAAGCTAGGTTTTTGTAGTAGAAGTAAAAAAGTAAATTATTTTTCATGAAGATATTTTCTTTTACATAATATATAAAAACAAAAGTGAACAAGCAGTGTACAGCAAGTTTTTCAAACAGTACAATACTTTGAGTAAGAGCTGGAAAAAGTAGGCTATGTTTCTAACAACATTATATAAAAATATTCTGTATCTAATTATATGTCATACAAATTTATATTATTTTGTTCCTATTAAGAGAAATAAAAGAAAAAATAACAGAAGAAATAAATATATTATTTAAACCAAAATATAAGTTCAAATTAGGATTTCGTCCACAATGTGTATGATTGGAGTTGATTTTCTAACAAGATAAATATGACCTATTCTAAATATTAAATCTTCAAAATTCCTAAGGTTTATCGAATTGTACTTAAGGCAATATTAATGAACTTAATCAAGTTCTAATTTAAGTCACATGATGGTAACAAGGGTGGTACAAATGAAAAAATATATAGAATATTTATACAAATACACAAATATCTTATATTATTTAGTTAATTATGTTACTTAGAAACTGAAAGGTGAGAGAATTAATGAAAAATACATCCAAAAACCACAAATAAACCCAAAAAATTACGTGACATTACAAGACGTAGTGCGAAAACGAAAATGGCAGGAATCAGCAGACGCTTACCAACAATTCTAGTATAGAATGAACAGTCACTTAAAATAGCACAAGCACAAATAAATAAAAGCAACGAAAATATAAAATTAAGACATAAATTGTAAAATTCAACTCACGGGGACAAGAAAGATGGAAAAGACGATCGGGGAATGGCGGAGTAACAACTTATCACAAGACCGATGATAAAAGTAGTGTCAGCTGACCTGAGTCTATGACCAGCGTCTACTCTCTATGGTTTATCTTGTATTGATTTTTGTTTATAAATTTTGTCTGAACATTTAAAAAATAAAAAATACGAGAAAAAAGGATTAATTAAAGATAAAGGAAGTATATAGTTTCATATGCGACAGTTTAGGGAGTAAACATTTTAAAATAAGTATAATCAGGATTTTATAATGTATAAGCTAGGTAATGTTGTTGACTTTATATTATAATATTACTTTTATTACTACCATATAGCACTTTTATTTATATAAATGTAAATATTTTTTATTTCTAATGTATATTTCGATTGCCGTAGTTTAAATATGCTACTATTTTATATATTTTTTCACACTACCGTCTATTTAATACTTAACTTATTTAAAATAAACAACTATATGTGAAAAAACATAAAATATAGAATTATTTATTTTAAATCATTATACAGCAATTTTAAATTACTGTACCGTACGAATTTAACTTTATATTACATTGTAATTGTAATAAGTAATATGTATTTACCATCGTGTAAAATATAAGAACAGTTCCTTTGAAATATTAAATTTAAATTTAATTAAAATATTAAAAATAACTGTTAAATAGGGTTGTTAAAGTTTATAACTTCGGTTATTAAACTGCAATTTGGTTATTAAACTCTGAGTATACGTGTTCTGTGTTAAACTGACAGCACAGATAAAATTACCAATTGCCATCAATACAAAACGCTGGATTATAATAATTACAAAAGCAATACAAACGTTTCTGAGTCTGGGATTCCTGTAAATGTAAAATTATCTATAGTTTATATATTTTTCTATAATTAAATACAACTCTGTATATTTGTAGCTTGTTAACTTCGAGTGGAAGATATAAGAATCTACTTTACTTTGTAACTTTTATTTTGATAAAGATTAAACAATATTACACGCGTTGTTTTTCACTAGATGTTTGTAAAAAATATAAATGTCAATTGATATTTCAGGAACAGCACAGATATTCAACTGAGTAAAACATTATCTTGGCTTCTTCGTCATGGCGCTATTAAAGAGGGGCTTACAATAAGGTAGGTAAAATGTTTTATTTTAGTTATAATTAAAGCTAAGCTTGACTTTGTACCAATGAGCATTAAATTATAATAGTATTTATATTCACTTCTTAACTATTGCTGTAACCTTTTCTAGTAAACCTTATTGTAATGATTATCATAGCTTTTTAATGTATATTATTTTGTCATCACCATGTGTGTCTAATTTAATAACTTACCCTACATTCAATCAAATATTTAAATTTAAAGTTATTGTATAAAATCGATGAATAAAACTTCAAATCAATGTATGCCAGTATTATTTTTATTTACATTTTTTACAGTGCAGATGGTTACATATCTATAAAAGACATTCTACACCACAAATCATTTAAAGAAAAATATACTTTTACTGACATTAAAAGAGTTGTCAATAATGATAGTAAGAAAAGATACAAATTAAGGTTTGATGATAAACAAAATGTTTATGAAATAAAAGCAAATCAGGGGCATTCCATCAAAGAAGTTAATGACACAGAACTAACACCAATTTTAGAGGTATATATAAATATATATAGACTATAAACATTTATATTTTGTTAATATAATCTATAAGTCTATTGATAATTGTAAAAAAATGTAATATAAATATATACTTAAAAAACTCAACAATACAACCCAATTAGGGATTGGGTTATATTGTTGAGCAAATTGTATCCTTTGTGTAAAAATATTTGTTGAATTCTAGATATGTATATATAATGTTTTATTCAAGTGAAGTGCCAAGCAGTGAGATTTAGACTTGAATTTATATTATGGTTAAGAAGAGCAAATGTCACTTAATTTTATTGAACTTTGTATTTTGAGTTACCAATGGCACTCTTTGTTTTGGCAAAACAGGAAAGTGGGGATAGAACCCATAACTCTCATATGGACAGTCAGATGATGTACTACTGTGTCACATTGGCTCTTTGTATAGCCAATAGCTAGAGCTTTTCTTTATTGAGTTTGAATATTTATATTTACAGCCCAAGTACAGAACGGTTGTTCATGGAACATATTTAGCTAATTGGAGTATAATACAAAGGGAAGGATTAAGTCGTATTAAACGAACTCACATACACTTTGCCAAAGGAACTTTTTGTGATCCTAATATAACAAGTGGAATACGGAAAGACATACAAATTTATATATATATAGATTTGGAAACAGCTTTATCAGATGGACTTAGATTTTATGAGTCAGAAAACGGAGTTATACTGACAGAAGGCAACAAAAAAGGATATTTAGAACCTAAATATTTTTTAAAAGTTACTAATAGATCTGGTGAGTTTAAAATAATAACATTATTCTCAAGTATATATTTGTATTATATATATGTCAGTTTAAAGAACCAAAAATAATGTAAAAAAAAACCAATATTTTTCCAAAAGTAATTTTACAAACTACTGATATGTATTTGAAAAAAATCTTTCACTCACAGATGTAGCTCAATGACAACTACTGTCACATATTTTAGCTGTTCAGCAACATGCTGTATGCCCCACACAGCAGGGTAGACAGAGGGAACGTAGTGTTATGACACTCTTTCTCATTTTCTGCTGTATTCTGGAGGCATTGTGTGTTGAGATGCAGAACTCAATGCCGCGCTTCATTGTTATTTAAGCAGTTGAACTTTATTTGACAAGATACTATTTAGGTTTTGTAACTGCGCACATCACTCAAGATTATAACAGTTTTTTTAACTTTAAACTTTGCCAGGGACTATAGCAATGACCTATAAAAAATGTATTTGGACCCATAACAAATGTTTTTAATTTATAATATTAACAAAAAAATTTATACAGTTTTGTTTGTATGTGAATATAATTTTACTTGTGTTGTAAGGACCCAATAAAAGATGATGCACTTTATTACTTAAATATGTTATGTGTTAGATAATTTTTTTAATGTTAATTTATTTTTGTACTAGTAAATAAAATCTAAATAGCATATATTCACCCATACATATGGGTCATTCTACAAAAGTTGGGCGTCTATTACCTTCATTTTTATCACATTCTTAAAGAAAAGTAGAATTTTTTTAAATGGATTTTTAAGAGGGATGTAATATAATACTAAAACTATTTAAAATCGGGCCAGTAACTTTGGTTTGGTTTTTTTGGTTTAAGGTTTGAGTAAATTTGATTGAACATTAATTACTTGATTTCAATAACTTAAAATTTAAATAAATATTAACATTTAGTGGAAAATTAAAAGTAGCTTGGATTAATTGAAATATTAAGAAATATTTATAAATTTTATGAAAATACATGTTTCATCGATTGATGACATCAAGTCGTCCGACTTTTGTAGAAGTAGCCATATAAAAAACACGCTAAAGAAAGTTGAGCATGTGTTATTTAGATAAAAGCAATTTCAAGAGTTGGTAATATCACATGCATGTTTAGAATCTAGTTGTAATTGAAACATCTGTACTATAAAAATATTTTTATTTATTTATATTAATAGCTTACTTAAACAATGTTTAATTAAAAATATATATTAAAATTTTAATAGGTGTTCCAATCAACCCTTAAGCAATGGAGTCTCCTTCTAAGAACCAGAAATCTGTTAGTCCTCAGCGAGTGTTTGTGTCAGGTAAATTGCCTTATGTCAAGCTTGATTGATCTGACTGTAAATGCAACAGTTGTGGGTTTGATTCCCACTTGGGAGTCTATATTACTTTCATGTTTTGGTAATATTTTACCAATTAAAGTTTGAATACATAAATAAAATGCATCAACAATAAATTGTTGTTGAAATAGGTTATATCAATGAAATACTAAAACATTTAAAATGCTGTATCCCACACACAGCAGGGTAGGCTGAGGGCTCCTAGTGTTAAGTACTAGAGACTCAGTTACCTACATTTCGCCGAAATCTAGACGCAAAATTAAAACAACAAAACTTCTTACAGGATATCCAAGCTACACACAATCGCAGGACTTAATAAAAGTTTTTAATCAATATGGTGCGGTGAATGTAGACAAAATAAACAATAAGTTTGCAGTTATGACATTTGCGAGTGAAACTGAAGCGGTTGATGCAATAGAAGCTTCTGGAAAGATCAACATATATGGGGAGTTTCTTACTGTAAAAAAGTTTACAGGGAAACTTGAACCTGCTACGCCTAAAAGGGATTTCCCTAAGAGTAAAGAGAAGGGTTGGTTTTAATATATATTTTAAAACTAGTTTAGTTTTAAAGACAGTTTGTGAGTTCAGTTTACAATGGAGGATATGAAATATTTAATATCTTTCTATTTCCTCGCTCCGGTGTCGAGGAATAGCGCGGCGTTGAGTTCTACTACTCAAATGCCTCCAGAAATAGGCGGAAAATTGTAATTCTTGAAGATCTAGTGAAGATCAAATTCACAATTATATTGTATAAATAGTGCTTGCTATTAGTACATTTTTTTTATAAATAACTTTGTTGTTGTAGATCTGTGTCTTTTTAATCTGTGGAGGCTGGCTATACATTAATACTTACTATACTGTTTTTTCCCAGGTGGAGCAATAATAGAACCGAAGTTTATCAATTTAACAGGTGATTTCTATGTACAACTTGACAATGTGTTGAAGGCGGTGCGTCTCACTCAGGAAGAGGTGACCTCCCTCAGCCGGCTGTATGCTGACTTAGAATGGGCTCTGCAGCAGGCTTGGCCAGGTATTTACAAAACTTTAATGCAAAATAACTTTTTCTAATATCGAGCTGTATCCCGCTCGCAGCAGAGTAAGCAAAGGGAACATAGTGTTAAGACACTCCGTTTCCCACTTTCCGCCGAAATCTGGAGGTATTGTGTATTGGCGGAAATCAACGCTTCGCTTTGCCTCGGCACTAGGACGAAAAAATGAAAATATTATATATATATAATTTCCTTGATTGGGAATCGAACCCACAATCTGCTGCGTTTATAATCACACTTAATGTGTGTTAATTTTATTTCCGCGAGGTGAACTTATAAGGCCTGTGATGTATGTATCATGCTAGTTATAATTTTTTTATATTATTAATATTTATATGACTACTGTCAATATTCTCGTATGTACTATATTTGCTTATAATTTTTATATATAATAATTAACTAAGGTACAGCAAGGTCGACGGGTCGTGGCCATTTACATTTTACTTCATACTCGGCGACCATACTGTAGCTCGAAATGTTTGCTTTCAGGTTGCGTAGCAGTACCCTTCGGTTCAATAACAACTGGCCTCGGCATAAAAACAAGTGACGCGGACTGCTTCATACGTATCCCATACAACGCCCAGACGCCACATACAAACGCCAATCACGTGTACAAAGCAAAAAGAGTATTACAACAATATTCTGACACATTTGTCGAAATATTAGCCATTCCTAGAGCTAATACACCAATTGTTAAACTCTTTCATGTTCCGACTAAAACTAATTGTGACGTCACATTTAAAACCCCTTTAGGTTCGCAAAATAGTAAACTAATAGCTTTCTTTCTCCACGCCGATGCCAGGTTGATTCCCTTGGCTGTACTTGTTAAATATTGGGCCAAAATTCACGGGTTCACGGGAACGGGAAAGTTGACTAATTATGCACTGACAATGTTAATCATTTTCTATTTGCAACAGTCTCCTGTTTCCATTTTACCCTCCGTATCCTGGCTGCAGCAGAATCCAGCTGATGAATTCTTGGTAGACTCCTGGAATACGGGATTTATGCATCAGCTTGATAAGATACCCAAATCTACCAATACTTCCTCCATTTCTGAGCTTTTGGGGGGTTTCCTCCAATATTATGCTAATTTCAATTTCGATGAACTGGTTGTTTGTCCATTTATGGGAGTTCCTATTAAAAAAGACATGTTCAAGGACTTGAATCTCTTGCCAGCTGAGTTTAGTCGTTATAAACGTAACATTGAAACGAGGGTAGCTCCTCCCTTGAAGTTTACTCGGTCCATGTGTATTCAAGATCCCTTTGAATTGTGCCACAACGTCGCTTCGGCAGTTAGTTCTAAACTTTCGGCAGAAATTTTAGCCTATTTCAAATTCGCGGCCACAGTGTATGATAAAGAAAAGTTAAATAATTGTGCAGGTCTTCTAAAAACTATTTTGATTCAGAAACCTAAACTGCCAAAAGGGAAACATAACCCTGAATACCGAGCTGTGATATACCCCCACTTTTTACAAGCAATTATCAATCCGGATTGGAAGTCTGTGATACGAGAAGTGACAATGACGGCGTTCGAACAAATGTGCAACATAAAATTGACAAAATTAGAGGAGAAACCAAATCCTGAGGCAAGGAAACAAAAGGAAAAGTTCTCGGGCGTAGTGACCAAAGCAATTTGGAAAAGAAAACAGTTTACCAAACTATATAACATGATGGATGTGACGTTTGTTGAAAAACAAAAGAGAATTACGAGTGAAATCATGAATGTTGATAAAGATACATTCAAAATTAATATACAGATTATATTGACGTTTGCAATGGAGCCCAAACACGCAGTTGTTTCTATGAAAATAATAGACGGTGACGGTACAATATATAGAGAATTTGGAAAGTTCTTTACAGGAACACTCCATGGATGGTTTATAACTTTATTGAAAAGCTATCTTCATCCCAAAAAAGTAGCGAACACAGATAATAACGGAGAAATTACTCTGGAAACAGAAATGGATGAAAACGTGAATCTTTCTAATGTTTCTCAATCAGATTGTGATACAAGTCAAGAAGATGATGATAATGATAAAAGTGAAAGTGAAAACAATAATAGTACTGAATAGCTAAGTTACTATATTATTACTTTTCATATCCAAAAGGACATTGAATTCATTATTGACAAAAAACGTACTAAAATACCATGTTGGAAGATCTAGAAAAATAATGTGAATATTTTTAAATATGAATTTTCAAGTGTTTAACTAGATGTGAGGTCAGTCGTGGTGCAGGGGTCGAAGGTGACGCTACGCGACGCGGTAAGCGCTACTAGTTGTGGGATCTCGAGGAATATTTACTTTCATATATTTTCATTTCTTGTCCTTGGCGTCAAGGCATAAAGTACCGCCTCACAGCACGCATTTCTCCAAAATTCTGCGGAAAGTCATAAGAAAAAAATAGATATATGTACGAATTATAGGTGTAATAATGTTAGTACTATAAAAGCGCCATAATTTGAAATGTAATTACGAAAATTAAAATATATATGTAATGTTAAATCAAGTCACACTCATAATCGACAATTAGCATTTAACTGACATTAAAATACATTTCCTGGTTACAATTTAACGTAAGCTAAACACTAATTGTGATTTCTGCGTGTAACAGTTTAATAAAGCTTTATTTTATTTATTAATTATAAATCTATCATAATATAAAAAAAGATATCAATTACATGAACGTGACTTTTAATATTAAATAATTATGTGATTTATTTTTTATATTTGTGGCACTGATGTAAAATTTTTAAGTTTTCTTCTGTACTTAGCAAAAGATTTCTTTTTAGGAAATGTGTAAAAGTTTGAACATTTATTTTGTTTTGTTGGGCTTCAAATACGTATACGTTTCCTTACAAAAATACTGATCGGTAATTTAAATAGGTTTTTTAATTTCTTATGACTTTACTCACTTTTTTCAATATAAGAATATGCTCAAGAATTCCAATTTGAGGTTATATTTTAATTGTAAATAAATATTAATTTATTTCAAGAAATTTCCGAAAAAAGCAACTTGATTCAATTTGACTTGAATAGTGCCACGACAAGACTTTTTTTTATTATCGAGAGAAAGAACAATTTGTGCTTGTTTATGTTCGTGTCACACCAAATATATATTTATTTTTGATTTGACGCTCATTTGCTGATAGAAAAACAATATTATAAAACTTGACATGTGAAAATATATATTTTTTTGTTTTATCGTTTATCAAAAATAAAATACCTATGACTAACTGCTGTGATTGTAATATGTGAACTTTTTATTTTTAGATATTTTTTTCATTAGAAATCACCGATTGAATGTAGAATATTTAGTTTTAGTTGTATTTCATTATATGACATGGGTTTTATCTGTCATTTGTGTAAATAGCTTGATTTCGAAAATGTCATTTATTTCGCTAGATGTACTATTTGTCATACTCAGGCATAATAATTAACACGTAATTCTCATTAAAATAATGCAAATTTCTACGATTGCACCATATTCACAATGTTAATATGAATGAGTATGACAAGTTTTTTATACTTTATATTTTATTTAGTTATTTAGTTATTATACTTTACATTTAATTTTTTGTATGTAAAATAAAAGTTGTTAACTTTGATTCTTGTTTCATTTGTCTTAAGGGCGTATTAATTACATCAATTTAAAAATATGATTGCCACGCGCAGGAAACAATAATTTTCGTTTCCCTGTTGTTTTTGACCCAGTTGTTTATTATTATACTAACATTTTCAAAATATTGTTCACAAGCACTCTTGAACTTACAATAATATTGTGTACTAGCGGCCCGCTCGCGGCTTCGCCCGCTGAAAAATGATTTTTCTTACTACATTATCGTAATTTCTATAAGAATTTTTTATTGTTTTGAATTATAAAATACGACCAATGTTGATATTTGATATTTATAAAATACACATAAAGTTAATTATTTATTATACGTATATATTTTTGTAACATTAAGTACGTTCTTTTTACCTATGTTATGTTTCTTAAAACTCTGTTAAATGTGCTGATGTCAGTAAATAATTTAATTTACAGCTTCAAAAACAGCCTTAAATGTTAAATTATTGATTTGAACATTCGCAGGCAAATTGCCTTGAGTTCATTCAAATGACGATAACTTTTATTTTAATGAACCAAACTTTAGTAGGTTAGTTGAGTTAAAACAAAGCAATTTTCAAGTAAATCGGTTCAGTACTTTCAGAGACAAATGTGACCATACATATTGATAGACAGACAGACAAACAAGAAATTATAAAAAAATATTTTTGCTTTCTATTTAATTTATTCTTTCTAAATGTTCCTCTATCCATTTCAGTCAAAACTCAAAATTACTGAATGTACAGACAAAATATTTTTACTGTCGTATTATAAACAGGGATGTGCAGCCCGTTTTTCGGTTTTGATCAATATTATTATAGTATATCGGGGGCAGGCAGTGTTATTATCAATAATATTGTCGTATGCGAATGCGCGGGAATATAATTTAACTAAAAAAAAAGACTTCAAAGGAGGTGGACGCTTATGCTTGTTATTCACGATGGACGATAAAAAAACAGCATAAATAACGAAATTTATATTGATATTACTACTCCCACGGAAAAATAAAATTTATTATTTGATATTTAAAAATAATCTAACCAAATATAGTTAATATTTTTTTAAAGCGGCTCTTATCCTCTGTTCGTTCGTTTGATATTCCGTTCCTCATATTCTACCAAAATCTGGAGGCATTGCTTGTTGAGTTGTTGATCCCAACAGACAGACAACAGTGTCTGGTATGCGGGGCCATATATTGAACAATATAAATGACAATATTGTAATGATAATAATACTGTGTGTGGTAGGTTAGCCAATACTACTAACGAAGCTACGAAGCTACCACCGGCAAGGAAGAAAGTCTTCTTGAAAATGCCGACAAGAAACTCGACCGTTGCTCTTTTCAAAATGAAATTTACAATAGATATATAATTTAGATCAGAAAAATTAAACTAATCTTAAAACACAAAAGCACATGTCTAGAAAAAGCCACCCACCCTACAATGTCCCGTTTTGAGTCAACCGAAGTACTAATGTCCTGTTTTTTAGGAATTATTGTCTAAAAAAACGAAAGCCATTCTACCAAAAGACGAAAGCCGTCCTAAAAACCCGAAAGCACATCTCTAAACAAAACGAAAGTGAGTCCCGAGTGAACATCAACAAAATTTAATTCCACGCAATATTATTAATATAGTAGTCTTGGATTAAATAGTATGCTTTGCTTGAAAATATTTTTTTACTTTAACTCTAATTTGCTGTAGTGGCAAGTCTAAAATTCCTTGTGGATTTATAATTACGTTTCTGTTTTAATATACAATGTATGTTGGCAGCGGACTTTCTAATATAAAAAATATTAAAATCTTGGGGTAGGTAGTTTTCGTAATACCTATAAGTACGCTTATTCAATTGTTTTGTGTTTTTGTTTCTAAAATACGACATAGTGGGGTGCAAAGTTTTTTAACACTAGGCTCGCTCTGCCTGCCCTGGTACATGCGGGATACAGCATGAAGCTGAAAAAAAAAATGTTTAATTCCTAGCAATTATCTTTGGGTAGCGGACATTTGTAAAATCTCCCTACAGAGACGCTAACAACATAAATTAGTTGTAACAAGTGTACAAAAATTTCGACGTAGCTCGATGAGAACGTATGGTTTAGCGGTTAGAGGAGGCTCGGGTTCGAGTCCAGCTACGTTCAAATTTTTATACGTTTTTTCAATAAGTATTTTTCTTTCCTAAGTGTGTTGAATAACACTTTAGGAAAAAAAATCAATCAAGTCAATCAGCATCTCTTACTCAAATGAAACGTTCACACGTTTTATAACATACACGTGCCTAATTATGAAAGTAATAAAATATTATTTATCATTTTTAATATTAAAAGCTACTAATCATTTTATACTATTTAGTGGATGTTATTCTTATTTTGTAATTACATTTTAAGACGATATTTTTTAAACGAAGTATTTTTGAATAGAGTACCTATATTGTCTCCACAGGCAGTTATGTTCCTTCCTTATTTGACAATTGACATTGACAGATTAAATTGACGTTAGGCTTTATGTAGAAATTACAAAGTTATTTTCTTGTTATATATAATAATATTTAATAAATGAATTTAGTGGTAAAGAAAGATATTTATTAATTGTCGTCGGGTCGATTTTTTTAGTATAATAGAAATTAGAGATTCCGAATATTGCTCGACGTGATAATTAATGAATACAGAAGTAGTTATTGTTATATTAAGATGCCTTGTGAAATTATATTTATTTATATATGTTAATTTATAGAAATCTATAATATTCCTAACATAAAATAAGTGCCTGTCAAAAATGTAACCTGTAGTTATTGCTACGTAACGTATTTTCCATAAATCAACCAAATTATAAAACATTTTTGCAGAAATGAGTGTAGTGGATCCATCACAGTTTTCGTATAGTGGTAATTTTGAAGAGCAAACTCAGGAAATATTACAAAATGTGAGGCTCTCGAGGCAAGAGGTTGAAAATATGCAGATACTAATTAATGATATCACTCAGGTTTTCCATTCTAATTGGCCAGGTATGTTAGAAAGTATATTAAAAATGATATTTTTACCTTTATGCTTCAAATAAGATAATAGGCAAAGAGGACCAGCAGTAATACTCCCCATTCTCTATGCACTACACAGTTATCGAGACATTGTCTGGTCAGTGGTGAAACGCAATGCTACATTTTCTTTACTTACCAAAGCAGGGAAATGGAAATAATTAACTTCCCTGAGTGCATTTATATACTGAAACTGTCCTACGGTGCCACAACACACCTCTAATTATCATCAAAAATAATTTGACATGGCAATAATTAAGTAAAAGTTAATGAAATTAAATATTAAAGGATTTGCTAGATAAAATGTTATTGCAAGGCAAAAACATTTTGTTTATTGAGAAATTTTAAAAAATAAAGGAAACTTCTCAGTATTCCATGGAGTTAGCATGCAGGTACTCATTACATTGCAGGATGAGGA
>DVQM01001125.1:0-13081 GCA_018231645.1 Heliconius ricini | reverse complement strand
GTCCAAAACATGGCTTGTAAAAACACAGCCGTATCTACTAAAAAGCTGTATTAAAGAGCTTCCTAGTTTCCATACAATAACTCTCACCCCAGACCACTCGAGACGGCTCGTCTGCGAGGGTTATAACAGGTTCAAGGTTGGATATAATCACTTATTAATAATATAATGACAAAAAGCATTTTCATATTTTTTATTTAAATAGCAGGATATGCAGACATAACTTTATGTCAAAACGCTACGTTCTTTAGTTTCCGCTTGAAATCGGGACAATTGGGTTTTTAATATTTAAAAATAAAATGATTTAATAACATCTGATTGTTGCTTAATGTATTTGTAGTCGGTGTTGATAAAATTTATTAAAATGAAATCTATATCTTAGCTATCATATTTCTCTATTTATATATTTACATATATTTTGTCCTTTTTTTACTTTTGTTCTTAATAAAAACTTCATCTTTATATTTTTCATACTTTGAGTGGAAACTATTTTCTTTATCATAAGACATCATTAGGTACATTTTGACTTAATAATTTGATACAATTTTTTGATTTGTTATTTGTTTAATGATTTAGAATAAGTATGGTCCTTCGAGCCGATGTGTGGTACATTTAGACGACTTCTTATATTTTTACATAAAATTAAGATCTTGTACGTTATCGTTAGAATAATATTAAAGAAAAGATCACCATTTCTAGTTATTCAAATAACTATCCATCTCAATTTTTTTTAAAAGAATGCTTTCTTCCTTTTGAAAAGTGACCAGAAAGCCACAAATACGTGAAAGAAGAATGAATACATTTTTTTACCCTTTCCGTGGTATGCAAAGTAGCAGAAGCCCTTGAGACGGCTCAAGTAAAGCTGGGGTGATCAACAAGTTCAAGGTAATACAGTTGCTAGTCGTTAAATAGCTTAACTGACTTTTAACTAGTTATTAAATTGTAAGTGAAGTGACTGTATTATATTGAGAGGGAAAGTAATGTATAGAGGTATAAGTGCAAGTGTTTTCACAACTTTACCGTTTAAAGGGTTAAAAATTACAGAGCTTTTTAAAATTCGTTGAGCCATAAGTTTTGTTTGATTTGTTAATTAATGGCTAATATATTACCTAAATAGTTATAATTTTTTTATTTTTATTTATTTATTTTTTTTTTGTTCATTTATTACGTTTTGTATGAATATGTTAATTTCGAATCAAATCTGGATCTAATACAATGTCAGATAACGATGCTATTAAATATTTAAAATTAAAAAAATAAATAGCTTAACGCTGCATCCCACACATTTAGCGTAAGCAAAGGTAACCTAGTGTTAGGACACTCCGTTCCCACTTTCCGTCGAATTTTTGAGGCATTACGTGTTAAATGGCGGAATTTATGCCGACGCCGCTTTGGGTTATTACTAGAATGACGAAAATAATAATATTAAATAATTAGTTTTGCCGAGCAGGAATAGAACCAAGAACCTCCACATCTTCAGCTATAAGCTTTTGCCACTATACCACGAGGGTCTCTATAATATCGCTAAATTTATCACGTAAAATGAAGCAGGTTTAAGACCTTACAATAAAAATCTATATACATTTTCACTTAAAACCAAACGTGGTTAGTAGTATTGAATTTTAAAAAATTCATTGACCAACAAGAATGCATTGGCTCTAAACATATTTGGGTAAAATCCAAAAAAAAAACCTGAAATCACGTTGTTGCATTTTTGTCGCGAGGGAAGCGGGTCGTAGGCTGTGTATGAATTATTGAGTGCCACTGAGTGACGAGACGCGTCATAGAGGACCGTTTACAGGGACATGGTCGAGTTGCGTTGGTTAGTGGCTTGTAAATATTAATATTTATATAAAAAACAAATGATTAGGTTACTATTTTATGGCCAACGAAGAAGCAAAAGTGTGCGGATTCGGCTGTGAACGCGGTTGTGTTCGATTCCCACTCGAGGCCACTCAACTCACAGTACGTCCAACTTATAGCGTGAAGAAGCTGTAACAACACCCACTTGTCAAATGGAAATAGTTAAGAGTTATGTATTACATATTTTTATATGAAATTTTTATTTCATATGAAAAATCTTTTGAATCTTCATATTTTTTTCGATATTATATTTCCATAAGAAAAACATCACAATATTTTCTTTAAATAAAATAAAATGCCAACTTTTTAGGTGGCACGCACTTTATTATAAGCTCACTCAGAACAAAATCAAATAACGAAACCTACGCCAGCTACACCAAATCCAACATCCAAGAACCTAAAATCATTGTAAATATTAAAACAAGTAAAATTCACTAGCATATAAGCATAAAACGAATAAAGTAAATACATTTCAAGCACATAACACAAAGTAAACGCACTCCCCACTCGACGCCCCATAACGCATACCGAGCCAGACGCTAACTGTACAAGTATGTATGGATACATACATACATATCTATGTTTGTATGTATGCACGTGTAAACCTGAAAGGATTCAGATTCATGAAAACCTGAAAACACTGCGAAACTAAAAGATCGAAGGAAATACATTTAATGGGATTGGAATAAAATTTGTAATGAATGAGTACTTTCAATTTGGATTTGAGTTCTGTATTTTTTTATTATTATTAGTAGTATAGTAAAAAAAACTAAGTTGTACAATTATTGTTGATTTATATTTAAGATTTAAAGCGAATATTTTGAAAAGAGAACTACTTTTTGGAAAATATATAGAAATATGAAGAGCTCGGTTGCCAAGAAACGCGGAAGCGGATTTAAATTCTGCTAGATCTATATCCTTATACGTTTTCAATAAAACAAGTTATTAGCTTGCTTAGTTTTCTGGCCCGAGACTGCCGCTATGAACTAGTGAACTTTGCCCTTACTTCCTGCAATGATATAAAAAGTAAAACTCTTCGAAGCAAATAGATATATATTTTTTGTATTACAACATTTAGGCCGTCTCGGTGCAGCGGCAACGGCCGCCTAAGAATAATGAATTATTTTCGTATCCTCGTTGTATTAATCGAGACTTTGTGTTTTGTTTGAGTGGCGGAACTCAACGCCACGCTTTGTGTTGTTAGTGTGAGGATATAAAAATAATTAATTTCTCCGATTGGGAATTGAATCCATAACACTTTGCCGCTATGCCTCTACGGCCATAAATAAAGTAATTATAATATGGAAATTTAAATGCATATATTTAACACGATGATCAAACATTGTTTTAAAACAATGCTTATTTATACCGTCTTTGACATCGATACATTAGTAATATTCGATTTAGATACTCGTTTATTCGAATGTGAAAGTTGTTTGTGAATTACATCCGTCGTAATCGACTATTATGTCTTTTAAAATATATTTAATTATTTAAAAAAAATGATGTCTCGCATTATAAATAGACAGAGAAAAACCTTTTTTCTTTAGAAGTAGTACATTTTTCTCTTTTTCACATCCAGTCAAACTTTGTGGCTGGTGGTGAAGTACAAAAAAATATAAAATAATACAGTGAATACTTATTAAGAAAATGTATAAAAATCTGAACTTGGCGGCTCTTTATTTTTGTGTTGTGTTTTGTTTTTGTTTTATTTTAATTAATAACAGATTTACATGCATAACTTAATTAATGATACTATTCTATAAAGCAACTAAAATTTATTTAGTGAATAGAAAGAAATCCTTCTTAAAACTAAATCGTTTATCATTTGTCAAGCATCTACTAAGTAGCCATCCCTACATACAGCAAAATTAACCTATCACCCACCCAACAAATAAATATCAATCCTAGACAAGGACAATAAAACTTATCAAATAAATCTTACAAACAGAAAATTTTTCTCAACTAAATACATAATTCATATAAGATACCGTCGATAATCGTACTACCGTTTTCTTTATAAACGCCTGCAGCAGCAGCAGAAATAATAGAACAAGTTTTTATCAGAACAATGCTCTATCTACGACTGGGGGCTGTTTTTCAAATTGCAACTTTTTATCAGTTCGCCTCGGGGAGGCCATAATCAATGAGGCTACTGCATACGCTTATGATGGAAGAAGAGGTTTAGTGTTATTTTTTTATTATTTTTACGCTTTTTTTAAATTAGGCCAGTCGTGGCGCGGGCCACGGGACATAAGCGTGAAACTGTAAACGACAAATGAAATATATACTTTAAATAAAATTAACATAAATCTTATTTTGACACAATAAAAAGTTATACCAATTTAAAGTATATTTTTCGACAAAATTGCGACTTCCTAAAAAAACCGTACACAAACGTTATATTGAATTGGCTTAATCTCTAGTTTCAAATGTTTTGTTATTTGATATCGTTTGTAAATTTGTATTTGATAGTAAAAAACAAGAGATTGTATGATTATAAAATAGACCGGAATCTAGGATTCTCCAATGTAAGTTGACCTCTCTCAAGCAGCCACGTAGTGCTTGCCATTTCTCAATGATAGATAGAGATTTGTGGAGCAAAATATAATCTATGTTTTTACTCGGACATTTTGCGGAATCAGAATTTATGTGGGAAAAACTACGTTTTCAGTGTGCGCCCAGTTAGAGTTTATCTAGACTAGTTGAAAAATATCTATATTTTTTTTATTAAATACCATAATTTTGGTAATCAAAACCAAATCAATTCCCAAAATTTAATTGTTTAATTTATAATGCATAACAGTAAAAATAGCCAAACTAAAATAATTAAGCCATTTTTAGGGTTCTGTACCTCAAAAAATACTTTGTTGTCTGTCTGTCAAGACGGACAACAAGAAGTTAAGATTGTATTGAGGTATCAAGGTGAAATTATATAATTTCAATCGGAAATTAATATCAGATATTCAGATATAAAATGCGTCATAAATCAAAACTTATTGTGTACTTCCCATAGACTTACAGTTATAAAATTTAGGACTAAGAAAAATCAGATCAGACAATACAAATAAAGAAAAAAATCCGACAAGTAAAAATTTATTGATATTTCGTAGAAAAAATCATTATAAACTTATTTTTGTAGTCCATTGTGTACAAAATATACCTGCAAACTCAAATTTATTAAATTTGTTTGTCGCATCATCAAAATGTAAAAGACATTTTTCAATCATAATACTGAAATTGGTACGGAACCCTCGGTGAGCGAGCCTGACTCTCAGTTGTCGGGTTTTTTCTTAAATATATTTAAGTAAACATTCATATATTTCACGTCGGCGTAACTACACGGGGGGCGCTAGTATTTAATATTTTCAGTATCCCGCTCTGGTAAACAATGAGTTCCAAAGCTTAACACGTTATGTCTTCAGAATTTGGTAGAAAGTAAGAAACAGAAGTAACGTAATGGGAAGAAAGTGTCTTAATTCAAAGTTCCCTTCGCCTACTCTGCCATATGCAGGAAACAGCGTGAACAGCTATAAAAAATATATAGTGGTAGACCGACTCATGTATTAAATAATTTTGCAAACTTAATTAGACGAACTGCAGTAACATTTACTCCAGTCTCACGCTTAGTAGCCGCTGGCTAAGTTAGGGGCCTTTGTCACTTAGTTGAGGCGAAAATTAAGTTATATTTAGCTTTTACATATAAATATAAATCGATATTTTTAATTTTTAAATTATCGAACTCTTTTTGGGTCACGGTGTAACAAACTAAGTTATCAAATCTAAGAATCAGGATTATGATATCAACGAGCTGGTGTGACGATGGTGTTATAATATTGCAACTATTAAATCATTCTAGTTTAGGCTATATATATAGGCATATACAGGCATTCAGTTTATAGCTTTTAACAAATTTTACAGCACTTATCTTACGTGATGTAAAAGAGAAAATCGCTATTAAATTGTTTTTCTATAGGTTTTCTTTAAAAATAATCTTTTACGTGAGCTTTAGTCGAATAGAAACAACTAAGTGTTATGTACGACATACGATTTATTCTATGTACAGGAGGTAACTTTCATCGTAGGTACAGTTGGTTATATCGATACAATATAGCTTATATATTAAAAATCCGATAAATGGGCTATCAAACGAAAAAGAAAAAAATAAATGAAACCAGTAGTTCCTATATTAATTTTATATTTTTAAGCTTGGCGCTGTGTCCTGTATCTGTATGCATATAACAGAACAGGCAGAGGGAATCTGAGAACCTAGTGGTAAGACTCTACTTTCTCCACTTTCCGCCGAATTCTTATGACCTTGCCGTACCAGACCGTTACCAGAGCAAAGAAATGAAAATCTATAAAAAATATACTCAGAAACGTCGCGTCTATAGTCATACGCTTGTGTTACTGCGACGACCGCCCAAAAATTTTTCTTTCAGTTCAGTCTTCAAATAGCCAGACAATGTTATAATGAATTTTGTGTATTTTTTGATGTTATAATATGAAATTACAATACGAATATGTCATTAAAAGGTAAAGTTAATTAACAGTAAAGACTGTCATAGAGTCGTATAGTAATGTAGATACTAGCGAGTCTTCAACAGCTGGCCGCCGGACGTCCGGAGCCAGTTGAAACTTATTAATTGTCTAACCCTTGGCTGTGTCACGCTCATTTCCTTTAAGTGACAAAAATTGGAAAGATATTTCTAAATATTTATATAGAAAGATTATGTCGGTAAATAAACAGATTTCAATAAATACTAAATTAAAGCTTTAAGGCACAACATTTGACTGTAAATAAAGCGATCGTGAGTACAAGTGTTCATCACTTGTAGGGAATTAATTATTTTCAAATGTGGTATTCTTCAATACGGCCTCAAGAGACAAAAATGAAAAAACCGATATAAAAGATCTACAAATAGAATGACCCCTCAACTACCACTCAACATGTAAGCATAAATTTTCTTGCATTTATAATATTTTATAAAGCTATAGAGCGAAATTTTTCTTTAATTTAAAATATTAAATATTTCATTCCCCGGGATGAGAATTGCACCCACAACCATTGCGTACGGAGCCATTGGGCCCTTGCATCCCTGCGTCAGGACGGCCCTGGGGGCTAATAATGATATAAAGCTAAAGATTGTGTGTGGTTGAACTCACTAGTCTTATGAACTAATTGTTCAAAATAATAACTTATTTACTTTTGAATACGTGGGTTAAGCCGTAGGTAAGTGCTACGAAAAATATCAACAAATAGAAGTATCTCATGTGAACATATGTAAAGTAAACATAATTTTTCCTACTATAATTAATCAAAATATTACAAATGAATGGATCCACCACAGAACTGTCCCAGTGAATGCTTTATAGGGCGCGCCATATCCAAATGAGTAACATCCCGAATGTATCAAACTGAACATTTCATTAAGCTAACGTGAAGTATCATTAATTAAAACGAGAGACTACAGTTAAAAATTACACCGACGCCGGTCCGTGTATGGGTGTCGTGGAATATATTATATGTACGACTCTATATGAAATGTGGAATAGGCGTTTTGTAAACGAACGTTTTAAGTTCAAGCTTTTCAATTGCTGCAAAGACTGATTTATATATTTTAATTTTAGTTGGACAAAACGCGGCGTTAAGCCCCGCTAATTATGAAATATTAACTCAAATTGTGAAGCCGCGAATGTTCTATTTTATAATTTTGTTGCCAGTCACGGTGCATGGACAAAATTTTTTAAATAAGATATATATAATAAACTCAAGCAAATTACCATCTCTGTTGATGCTCGCCCTAAGACGCCTCGATGTATTCAAGCTTTAGGGCACGATCAGAAATAGAGTATCTAATTATAATAACAGCTTCAAGTGGGTAGATCTTTAATCGAAAGGATAAATGGTTCTTCGGATGCACGTTTTGCATGAAATTTGTAATTATTTGTCATTTAAATCATTGAAGCCGTCCTTGCTCAGCGGCAGCGTCGGACTGTAAACGCGACGGTCGTGGGCTCGAATACCATTCGGACTCATTTATTATTTTCATTTCCCGCTCTAATAACAAGACATAGCGTGTTGTTAAATTTCGCTATTCAATACGCAATTTCTCGAAAATTTTGTAGAAAATGGGGAGCGGAATATCTTAACATAAAGGTTCCTCTGCATACGCTGCTTTATGCAGGATAGCAAGAAGCTAAAAAAATATTACAAACTTATTCAATACAAATTTATGTAATAAAACAATGTTAAATTTGAAGACATGTTGAGCGGCGGAACTCAACGCCGCGCTTTGTCTTGTTACTAGTACAGGGAAATATCATTCCTCTAACTGGAAATCGAACACACAACTGTCACACTTATAGTTGAACGCATGTGCCCCTCGGCCACGATGACTTTTCTATTAAAATTATAATAAACCTCTAATGTATTTAAAACTTTTATTGTTCATAGAAGAGAAATTTTACATTATAAAATATAAATATATATATAAAATAAAAAGTAACCATTTACATAACAAAACATTTAGATTTTCTTTTCAATTTTTACATATAATTCACGATTTATATAGAAAATCACAGATATCCCTTAGAAATTTAATAAAGTACTTAACCCATAAACAAAATTCAAAGCAAGTAAAGCCGTACACACAAGCTAGTACGAACACAGCGCTAACGAGATCCACATACCGCAAACTCAACTCAAGCCACTGACTCGAGGGACTACGTTTCGAGAATTTTAATACATCCGCACTTGTCCAAGGCCGCTTCTGGGAACGCATGCGATTGCTGTTTTACTTAATGGTTTCCTTTTAAATTTTGATGACATACATGTGAAATGATTGTTCCTTGTAATGTTTGTGGTTTTGTAAAAATAAAAAGAAAGTGATGATTAATTATACAGTAAGTCATTATGTATACAGTAAGGTAACCGTTGTGGCTGTGGCACAGCGTCTGACTGCCAAAGCGAGCTTTCGCAAGCTTTGCGTTTTGCATAGCAGAGTAAACGGAAGGAACCTGGAAACCTAGAGCTAGGACTCTGTTCTCATTAGGGCTCTTTGGTTTTCCATTTTCTACCGAATTCTGGAGGCATTGCGTCTAGAGTGGAACTCAACGACGCAAAATATTTAAATTACTTTCATTTTCCCGTTTAAGAAGATAGCTTAATGTAAACCTTCATCACTCAACGCCCAAAATTTAAGTAGAAATAATAGCCGCCTGTAGTAGTAGTATATTTATCTTGGATCTAAGAGTTCAAGGTTCAAATTTCATATCGTTCGTTACCGTTGTATTTTACGTTTATCACACTAATTTTTTTCCTTAGTATGAAATAATATTTTAAAATATGTTCATATATTCATATTTTTACAAACAAGATATAAATCTACTACGGTTTAGAATCAGATACTTGCCAATTACATCACACAGTGTCAGTTATCCCGACTGTACTAAACGAATTATACCAACGGCGTTGTACGCGGAAATGGTAAATGTCACGCAATACGTACTCGTATATCTCTATTTGAATAGAAGTAGAACTAGATCATTAAATTTTCTTCGTATATTCTACAATAATTTAGCTTCGTGATGTACCCCGCGTATAGCAGGGCAGGCAGAGGGAACCTAGTACTAAGATACTCCCTTCCAAATTATAAAAAAACAGTTTTGCCTTTTTATTTATCTTTATTTTTAATTATTATGTTGGTTAGGTTATCTTAAATTCTTTTTTTGGTCGGACGCTGTACTTATTTAGATATTTTTGACACATACTACAATACATTATAATCGCAACTGAAGACTACTAAGACTATTTCAAGTGTGAGATAAAAAATAATTTATAAGACTTAATCATATACAGATATACAATCAAAAATAAAACAGCCAAATTTTAAATATATCCAGCATATAGCTGAGTAGACAAAGGGAATCTGGGAACCTAGTGATAAACACTCCGATACCACTAAGCCACTTTTGTTGCCACGTTCCACCGAATTCTAGAGGCAATTGAAATAATATTATGTTTAATATTATATTTTTTTATAGAAACTTCAATAGAAAATGTACTATTCAATAAAAACAGATATATAATTAAAACTAAAATTTATTAGTACCATTCTACAACTTCTGTCAATTGAACTTAATAAAACGATACAGGTAAATACTTCGCGTAAACTACAAAAGTCTGTGAAGTTTTCGCATATGAAAAATTAAATGGATTTCTACGTGAGCTGCATTTTGTTTGAGAATATCAGTTAGAAGGGATTTTCAATGTTGTTTTTTAATAGGGTCACGCTGTATTCTGTATGAAGTATGGCAGGTGGAGGAAATCTAGTGTTTATTATCCAATTGTTGAAATCAAGAATTAAATAAATTTTGATGCCGGCCAATGGGAGCGTCGTGGCCCAGGGGCAAAAGTGTGTTACTGTGAATGCGATGGTTGTGAGCTCGATTTCAACTTGGAGGAGTAAAATATTTATTATTTTTATTTCCTTGTCCTGATAACGAGGTGGTCAATAACTCGACACCTGCCTTTCAAATTTAGCGGAAAGCGGGAAAACAGAGAAACAAAGGAAGAGAAATGTAAATCGAAGTGTCGTATCCCAGGTTCACATATTCCCTCTATCTACCCAGCTATGCGCAGGATACAGCGTGAAACCATAAAAAAAACTAATTCTCATAAAACGCTCAGCCTTGCTACCTAGAGCGGAAAATCGATCATCCGCAGCGTCACGACAGTCTTATATTTTAAATTTTCTAGTGAAAATCGGACCAACAACCACCATGTGAACAATAAGATTTCCATACTGTCTTAAAATTTTAAATCGCTTTACACCATTTCTAGTTTTTGTTCTGTGCTGTAATTGCTAGGGGTAGACGACGAGACGTCTGATTGTAACGTAATTATGTTCAATGTATGTAAAGTTTGTTAATGGAAGGACGAACATGGTGTACTGGAGGTATTGCATATATGTCACTGAAATATCGTTATTGGATAGCCTGGATTCGATTCTCGATGATAGATTAGATGTTGATATTTTGAAAGTGTGGTAATTTTTTAAGACAAATGTGTACTTATTGTACTTATTATGTGTACCTTATTGAGTACTAGAATTTTACAAATCTTTTAAGAAGCGCATTATTTCCTTCCATTATTCCTACAATATTTTGGCTGTTAAAAATAAAATTTGAGAATTAAATTGCTTAGACTAGATAACTTTCTAGATAAAGCTCTGGGGACTTCTAGACAAAGAATGACAAACTTAAACATATTTGGTAAAACTTGAATTGAATATAGTTATTGGATTATAGTATTCAAATTGTTGTTGAAAAGCTAAATAATTCATAAATAACAAACCAACCAACCCTCTCATTTATTTGACTGGGGAGATTTGACGAAGTGTCGTAAGGTTCCTTCTGCCTACATTATACAGCGTTAAGTTATACTTATTAGGTAAAAGGCAGTCATGGCACAGTGTAAATTGTATTTAAATATTGCCATGTCGTTAGGTAAGCGGGAAAAAGAGTGTTTTAACACTACTTTACCTCTAATCCAGTATGCGGGAACAAGCGTGAAATTAGACTTAGCTAGACTTAGCTTAGACAGACCTACCACTATCGATTAACAAATTTCGTCGCAACCAATCAGGCCGTTTTAATTTTTAGTGGTTTGCTCTGTGAGGAATGCTTTGTATTTGGGTATTCAAGGCTTGTTCCGAGAACGAGCAAACTGTGGCAGATTAGTACGTGACTTGCATCTGTTCATACTTGTGTAGAGCCGCTACTAGAACGTCACCCTGTATATCCCGTCAGCCATGGGAATAAAAATTTTACTAAAATTATCTTCAACGATTTTATGAATTATTAGTCAGGCTGCTATGCGTAATAGTGGAAATGCGTGAGAAATGTGGACAGAAGATATATGTATGTGATTTGTCTTTATATATACATTAAATTTTGACTGAGTGACAGACGATACTACTGGATTCTATTTCTATAATTTAAATTGATTTTTATGTCCCTTTTGAAGTGTAATGTCGAAATTCCTCCAAAAACGGAAAATGCCAGATTTTCCAATTTGCATCTCTAAGTCCACGCCGACAAAGTTGCAAGTAACAGCTCGTGTATAATAATGATGTAGTATATAATAATGATGTTAAGGTGATGGTTTTTCCATATTCTCCACTCATATATAATTCATCAAAGTTAAATTTACACAGAACTGTAGTTTCATCAAAATTATAAAGACGACAGACTATAAAGAGAACTTTAGTTAGATAAAACATTTTGAAATTTAATTTAATAATATTTTTTCTATTCCATTACATTTAATTTAAATCAATAAAGGAAAGTTTGTTCGACTAGAAGATTTTGGTAATGACAATTATTTATATTTGGGTTAGAGCTGTGGCCTGAGGCGATGTTTGTATAGGGCTTACTGTTAACTGGCGGCTTTACTCATGTTTCTTTAAGTTAAAGTGTTTGGGTGTATGTAGAGTATGAATTAACCAGTTTATAGTTCATTTTAGAATTTTATTTAGCTGTACAGTGTATGGTGCACATAGTATTATAGATAGGCGAAACCTAGTGTTAAGACGTTCAATTCCTCACGTAGTGTCCAATTTTCGAGACAATGCGTTTGGATCGTGGAATTTAACGCCGCATGTAAAATAGCTCATTCCTCTGATTGGGAATCGAACCGACAGTCAGACGCTACAACGATTATTGATTTCAGTATGAGGTATTTGGGCTTTTTTGTAAATACGTTCATACATAAGAAGAAAAAAAAATTATAATAATATGCGTAGGTGTCGAAATTTCTACATAGTTTGATAAGAACGTATAGCATAATTGATATCGTTAAGGTGGTTTTCAAACAGTGCAAACTCGAATTTCGGAATGTTTTATTAAAATTAGTAGTTTATGTAAAATGAACCTTTATTTCTTAAGCAAATGATACGAAAGAATTTTGGCCGAAAGTGTAAAACGGACTGTCTTAGCACTCGTGCCTATGTCTTCCTAGTGCGTCAATGCGTCAATAGAATGAAAAATATTATAGTTTAGCAAACTAGCCAAAAAAAGAACTATGGTTGTGGATTCTAACACTCACATAGTAAAATCTTTATTTTTTAGCTTCACGCTGTATCCTGCACATACAGGTAGGTTCTGAAACCTGGGAACTTAGGTTTAAGACACATTCACATCAAAACATTTCTGTTCC
>DVQM01001124.1:0-13083 GCA_018231645.1 Heliconius ricini | reverse complement strand
ATATATATATATATATATATATAAAAGGACATGTTCCTGACTGAGGTATAACGCACACACAGCCGTAACTGATGGTAGAAATATGAAATTTGGACAGATGTTTATGTTCATAAACTGGACATCCACTAAGAAGGTATTTTGAAAAATATTTACCTTAGAGGGGTGAAATGGGGGTTGAAAGTTTATATGGAAAAATCTTTAAATCTCCACCGTTTTTTATAAAAATTTAAATTCAGACTGCTAAAAATAAAAATCTATACTTATAATAAAATCTTAACGGATCGGCGTTTGTACTTGGAAGAAATTTAAGAAAGAAATATTTTGGGGAACTTTATTAATGTAGTAGAACACAAACCAATTATTTTAAAAATTTTTGTCTGTGTGTCTGTGCGTTTATCATCGCTTATCTCAGAATCGGCTTAACCAATTTAAATATGGTTTTCATTTTTTGATTTTTCATTATTGTAACAGTTATTTTACAAATGATTTACCGAATTGGCTGAATCTTTAGCTTTCAATTTGTATTATGATGAAAAACACTGAGATTTCCAGATTTATAAACGGGATCGGAATTTATGCGGGCAAAATTGCGCTTGCCGCGTATTTATCGTACCTAAATACCGTACAGCTAAACATTTGTCCTTATATACAATACATTTTATGAGTAAAATTAAAGAAATTCCCAAAAAGATTTTCGAGGATAATGAAATATTTATTAAAAAAAAATCAGAGAACTAAAACTTAACTTCACGCTATCCCTAGCGGGGATATTTTTAAAAATATATATTTCCATTTTCTTGGCACTGGTGTCGGGGTATAGCGCGGCGTTGAGTTCCGCTATTCAATACCCAATACTTTCAGAATTCGACGGAAAGTGGGGAACGGAGAATGTTAACACTAGGTTCCCTCGGTGTACCCTGCTGGGTGCGGGATACAGCGCGAAGCTGATGTATTTCCCAATCACAACTCTGAAATTGATATAGAAGCCTCGGTGGTCAAGTCCGACTTGCGTTTGGCCGGTTTTTTTCCTTAAAGACTGACACATAAACAATTATTCTTATATTTCAAGCGGGCGTAGCCGCATGGGTGCCGCTAGTAAATAAATATAGTTGAAGTTAAATAAGTCAAAATCCCTTAAATCCACATCACTAAGTAAATTTCAATCTTTTGACATGACATCAGCCTTTCCAACTTATTTGATTTATTTTACCCTTTTGGTTGTAGAGCCTTATTTAGATTATAAAGATTTAACTTGTAAAATGTGAAAGAGATTTTTGCGTTTGTTTGTAATGTGTTTTACAGTCGAAAATTAATTGATCTAACATTTTTTTATAATTTTTTTTCTGCTACTGACTGACAAACAATGGTGTTGAAACTGGGTTGTGTAGAGGAGCCTTAAGTAATAGAAAAGGATTTTCGAAATTTCTACGGGGACAGGAAAAAATGGGATTTTCTATTAAATGTTTAAATATCTACGTAAACAAAGTTACGGTTAGAGATATATATATATATATATATATATATGCACTTGAAAAAACACCATTATTTTAAAATTTCAGCCAGACACTTTAATTTTACTTATATGTTATATATTTCCTAAAATTCCGAAAATAGTCCTATTGAAAGGACTATTTTCAAAATTAATATCGAACTTAGTTTTTATAAAGTTATATTAGTTTTCGAATATATATTACAAAGACTGGCCTCTTCTTATTATATTTCTATTCTAATTTATTTTGAACGCGATATTCGTGGGTTCGATTCATACCTGGAGAAAACAATATGAAATCACTTTAATTTGCCTGCTTGGGGACATGACAAATTTATCATTAAAAAACTCTCCTTGTAACTCTACTTGTAAGTTCATTGTACTTTCCACGTTAAGAGCAGAAGAAAATAAGAAGTTTGAATCAACATTTCTATAGCTTTAACTTTACTTTACTACTGCGCCAACGTCACCTAAGCGCTCACTCTATTCTAAAATCTATTTTAAGTAAACGTCCACAGACAATTACATTTGAAAAGTCCTCGATAAGTGACTTAAAGAAATATTAAAATCTTTTGGGTTGCGTTTCATAGATTGAACGCTGTAACCGCGAATCTTCAACCACATTTTTTCACCTTCACGCTGTATCCTACACATAATAGCACGGGGCACATAGGCAAATGGAACCTTCTCAAGATTTTCACCTAGTGTTAAGACACTTCTGTTGCCCAGTTTCCGCTGAACTTTAGAGGCATTGAGTGAATGGCGGAATTCAACACCTATTTTTCCATTCATTTCCTCGGGTGAGAACCGAATTCACAACCTGCCACACACTTGTAAAATAGAGAGCAAATTTACTTACATACTTACTCCGCCCTGCACTTCTTGCATGAATTCAAGACATTACGTGTAGCGTGTTGAAATTGAACGCCACAATTTGTCTGTTAATCAATAGACCGAGAAAGTTAATAATTCCTTGCTCTGGATGGGATTCGAACCCACAACCATCGCGTTTACAAACCGACGCTGTCCATCTACTTCACGAGGACCTTATCATTCAGTTCGGTCACAGTAAATTACATTTGAAAAACCAGCAATATATAACCATAAAATCGGCGCGGCGGGAAAATAACTAAAGTGCTTCCAAGCCCGAGATGAACGGTTTACACTCAACGCAGTTCTACTTCACTAAACTGCAATACTGAAATATTTTGGTGATTTAAATTCAAAGAAATTTTTGTTGTTTTGTTTTGGTGTATTTTTTTTTTCAATAATTTACTTAAATTCTACTGCAATGGTTGTAGATGAGATATACGATATGTATTTGTTAGATATTTAATGTTTCAGTATAAGAAAACAGATGCTTGTTCTATTTAGTGTTATTATAGAGTTGGAATTTTACACTTTTTTTGTGCACAGTGTTTCAACAGTAAATTCCCTTTGCCCCGCCATATGCGGGATACAGCGTGAAGCTGCTTCTTCTTACATAATCACGCTTTCAGTTGTTTAACTCCAGATCTATAATTTTTTACTGACCTTTATTAATGTGCCAAAATTATAGCTGATTGATCTTCAATTGCGGTTTATCACAATTTTTTTTATACTAAGTTTATACTTATTATGAGGCCAGTCGTGGCGCAGAGGCACAAAGTGTTACTGTAAAATCGACTAATTGTGGGTTCAATCTCCACTCAAAAAATAA
This sequence comes from Heliconius ricini, assembly GCA_018231645.1. NCBI lineage: Eukaryota > Metazoa > Arthropoda > Insecta > Lepidoptera > Nymphalidae > Heliconius > Heliconius ricini. The sequence goes on along the minus strand of DVQM01001124.1, from coordinate 9,895 downwards.
AATATATTTTCTATTCTTCGCTCTGGTATCAAGGCAAGGTGCGGTGTAAGTTCCGCCACTCATTACACAAAGTCTTGCTGTGTGCGGGACACAGCATGAAACTGATTATTTTTTTTAAACAGTCAACGCCAACAAACCATTAATAAAAGCTAGTACTTAATACATAAATTTGGAAGGCCTTTAGTTTTGCGGTCTCTATATGAACGACTATATGGATTTATCCAAACTGACAGGACACTTAAAATTCCGGAACAGTTTTAATAAAATATATTTTGCTGCATCATTTGATATGTCACATTTTGTCACTAAAAAAAGACAATAGAAGTATTTTTTTATTAAATATTGTAAATAAAGGACTGTATACAAATAAAATGGAATGGAAAAGTCATAAGTCACACAAACAAATTCGCAAACAGCAACCGATTTCCCTTGTGTACGCATAATTAGAAGATTGTTTCAAGTGCTTATGGCAACTCTCCGTGATTGAATAACAAACAGCAACACATGCTGATGCATAATGTTAGTAGGTTGATTGACTTTCATATACTTCTTGCCTTTTAAGATATTTTATAAAATTTTTACATTACATTATCAGTTGACTCGTGGCACAGAGGCACAAGCGTGTGAATGTAAACGCAACTGGTTGTGGGTTCGATGGTCACTCGATAAAATTAAATATTTATTGAAATTTAAATTCCCATTTCTTCGCTCTGGTGTCGAGGCAAAGCGCAGCATTGAGTTCCGCCACTCAACACGCAATGCGTTCAAAATTCTGGTGTGTGCGTGATACAACTTGAAACCCGATAATGATAGTCCAATTATTTATCTGTAGTAGATCTTAATTAGTATTATTGTAAATTTTTACACTCATTATCATGTGGCTAGTCTTGGTGGAGCAGCAAGCGCGCGACTGTCAACGAGACAGGTTGGCGGTTCCATTCCTATTCGAGGAAATAAAATATTTTAATGTCTTCATTTCCTCGCTCTAGTCAATTGACCTACACCGAATTCTAGAGGTATTGTTGAAGGAGTAGCAGAATTCCGCTACTCCATCAACAACGCCTAAAAATGGAGAGCGGAAGACGCCTAACATTAGATTCCCAGGTTCCCTCAGCTTACATTACCAAAAGCTAAAAATATATATTTCTGATCATTAAAATTGGAGAACAGAGTGTATTTTACTAGTTTGTTTCTGACTTATCTGCCATTTGCCTAAATAAAAATTTAATGAAGTAATTCTAATATTATTTATTTTGCTTAACCTTATTAAAATTAAGCAGTGCGAAATATTCATAACCACGAAAACCTCTACTAAAATAGGTCATTAACATAAAGATAGAACTGAAACCACATGTTAAATACATTATATACTTCTTAGGCTACAAGTTCGATTGCACTAAGATTATTTTATCTTCTTTTAGCTTCACATTATATTCCGGTATAGCAGGATAGACAGAGAGAACCTAGTGTTGAGATATTACTTTTCTCTACTTTACGCCGAATCCTGGATGCACATAGAATTGTGTAACTCAACGCGGAGCTTTGCCTCGTTTCTAGAGAGAGAAATGTTAAACATTTCATTTTCTTGAGTTTCCAAAACCGGTTTAACTGTACCGGAGATAAGCCTAAATAAACAGATATACATCATAAAATTGTTTGTTTATAATTTAGCATCGTGTAAATATAATACCAACTGGGATAAACCACCATTATATTGAAATCACAGACTGACTGATATACAATTGGCAATTTAAATAAAATAACTATTAAATATATTAATAGTTAATTTTCTGTAATCGTCTGACCTGAAACACGCTGGTTAGTAATTCGATTTCCACTCGAGGAATGACAACAAAATATCTTGACACTACACCCTTTACCTACCTTATTGTACATGCTGAATAGGAAATGTGAATCTATAAATATAATTAAAATGATGATATTATTAGTTCACAAAAATATCGACTTCTTTAATTTCTACTTGATTCCATAATTAGAACTAAGTCAAAATTTCATCAAATAGTCCTTGATGTGCACTTTTCCAATAAAAAAAGAATAATCGAAATCGGTTGGCGGCATATTTAGTTATTCGTTCATTTGTAGCGCATATACTTAATGCAAATTTAAGATTTATATGATTTTCTCAAGGATATCATTGCCAGCAATGGACCAATAAGATGGGTGTTCACTCAGTCAAAATTATTTACAGAAGTCGGTTAATAAATAATTTTACAAGTACAAGCGGTCGAAGCCGCGAGGGAGTCTCATGCCTTAAATAAACATAATTATCTTTTGTTGCAGTCGGTTTCGGTGACGGTGTCAGTGCTGACACTGACATTCATATCAGTGGACCGCTGGTACGCGATCTGCTTCCCTCTCAAGTTCAAGTCGACGACGAGCCGAGCGAAGACCGCTATACTTATCATCTGGGTGCTATCATTGGTATTTAGTAAGTAACTTATTCTTACATTTGTATTAAAAAAAGTACAAAAATAAAAAAATAATGTGTTCGTGGCGCATGGGCACAAGCTTTCGACTTAATACGCGACGATTGTGGGTTTGATTCCCACGAGTCTTCACTTCCTAGCTCTGATAATAATAGCAGAAAAATGTTTTAATGTAGATAGTGGACTTAACACTAGGTTCAATCTGCGTACCATCCTACATGCGGCATATGACGTGAAACTGAAAAATAAAATAAAAAACAGACAATGCAAAAGCAATACTACAATTATAAGATAGTGCAGTAAGAAAGTTTAAGCTGCATTAGGTAGATTAGAGCCACTAAGAATCGATTTTGTGCGGAAGTGCGGAAACGAAAAAACTATATTTTCCATTTTACGTCTTAAAGCTCCCAACCAAGTTATGAACAAGGACCAGTTTAACAAAAAATCAATGCAATATAAAATGCTGAAAACTGACGAAAGTACATAGAATAGTATTAAATATTTCCAGTTAAAGCTTTTCGGATTTACGAAGTGTAAATGCAAAATACAGTTTTAACGGATTTTTGAGGATCGTTACAGTTAAATGGGTCTGACATGTGACAGTCTCGAACAGACATATATTTCTATGGGTTATATACTTTGATTTATTATTATTCTAAAATATTTTTAAAGTTTTTTTTTTTTAAATATTTTTCGCTGAATTCCACACATAGCAAGGTGGGCAGAACTGGGAACCTAGTCTTAAGACATTTCCGTATCAAGGGAAAAGCGCGGCGGTGGGTTTCACCACTCAACATGCAATGGCTAGAGCATTTGGCAGAAAGTGGAGAATGGAGTGCCTTAGTAAGATCGGATGACTATCCGCAACAGTAGGTTCCACCTAGTATATATACTTAAAAACATAATATTATTTATCCCCTATAGATGTTCCCGAATTCGTGGTGTTACAAGTGAAGAGGAACATGGAGCTACGTTTCAACGTGCAGTATTTTATGCAATGTAAACCCACCTGGTCCGACAGCAGCGACCTAAAATGGCACATTATTAAGGCTTTATTCCTTTATACGTAAGTCTTGTTTTTATTATCACGCTGAGTCAAAACCAACCTAAAGTTAAGACACTCCGTTCTGTTTCTGTTAAGACACTCCCGTTCTCAACTTCCCACCAAATTCTGGAGGCATCGCGTGTTGAGTGGCGGAACTCAACAATACAGAGCATAAAAATGAAAATATTAAATTATTTCATTTTCTCGAATGAGAATCTAATCCACAACCTGTCGCGTTTATAGCCCGGTCGTAAGTAACTATATACTAATATTTATAGAATTTCTATTTTCTAACTATTTTACAGAATATACTTATTTAAAATAGTTGTCTAAGACTAGGCATTCACAAACTTTATTAATCACATAGATTTTCGATTGGTAGGTGGGCACGGGTACGATCCATCAAATCTTTCAAGTGAAATTTCGAGTGTTCTTGTCAAAAGTTTTGTATTTAATATCGTAATAGCGGTTCCAAGAAGTTTTCACGATTTGAATTCGATATAATTTTTCGTTATTTACTTATCGGTAAATTAACAGTTTCAAAATCAATTATTGATTGAGTAAATTTTTAAATGTATTATTTTATCGATGGAGGCCAGTCGTGGCGCGGCGGTACAGTCGTGCGAGTGTAAATGCGAAGGGCTGTGGGATCGATTCCAACTCAACGAAATGATATATTTGGTATATTTGTGTCCTCGCTCATGTAACGAGGCAAAGCGCAAAGCAATTCACCTGAATTTAAAACGTCACGGGGCAGAGTGGCTGAGTTCAGCAACGCACTTTGTCTACCACAGCAAATGAAAATAATTAAATCCACTAGAATCGAAGTCTCCACATTTTAAATTCAGAAGCTGTAAAATAATTTTATAATTAATATTATTATTTGTAATGTTTAATTATCCTTAGGTTCCCGCTGCTACTTATGATGATAGCGTATTGTCAGATAGTGAGGGTCCTCTGGAGATCTGACAACATTCCTGGACACACTGAGTCTCATACACTGTGCCCTCCAAGTGGACAAACTAATTGTAAGTATATTTTTTAATAATATTTAGTAAAATAAACAGTACTTTTGCATTCTGAAACTACGTTCTCCATTTCTTGCCCACAAAAGGGTCGTAACACATGAAGGTGTTCGAGTAATAAATTGAATGCCAATCTTTGTCTACCGAACCTGATTTTACAGATTCTCACATATTACAGAGCATGTAGGGATGCATTTTTTAAATTCAAAGATAATTGCTATCTTTTGACAAGGTAGATTTTATAAAAAAAATAAAAGTTTCACTCAAGTAACAACATTCTACAAGATTTATCTAAACAATATGTCGTCTTAGGAATTTTATACAACTCTCTTTTAGTGATATCGAACATTTCTTAAGAAACCTACATACCAATTTTAGCGATCAACGCCGCGTAGATGCATCGTATATCAGTTTGAATAAATTTTATATCCTATAAATAAACCTGGTACTGTGTAACAAACTGCAGTGTTGATTTGCGCTAAAAACACAATGTCTACTTCGCTTACTGTGTGGCTGAAAAAAAACCGACCCACAATATTAACGGTATTATTCAACAATAGCACCTTTTTACCTTTCATCTTTAATGATATTGAAATTAGTTCAAAATATATTCAGCAACGTTTGCGTAGACCTTTGGGAATAGACTAATAATATAAATATAATCTATAGCCTTTTAGAAAGGTATGGTAAATTTAGGCCGTAAAATATATTTTCTATAAAACAAAACAAATTCAACGAAACGTGGGCAACGAAGTGTATTAACGCAAGGTTCCCTTTGCCTACCCTAGCGGACGATAACGCAAAATAATTATATATTTATATGTTTATATGCCAAAAAAATTATAACCGAGAAAAGACAGAGCAAAACGCTTGTTTTTGTTTAAGTAATATTCTGTTAAGTATCAACATTTCACTTATATATTATAGATTTTCATATAAACTTTACGCGTCTCCCAAGAGAGCCTCAACAAAGATAATGTGGATGTATTCAGAACATTAGCTCGTGCATGAAATAATAAAACAAATAAACACTATATTGAGATACATATCTATACTTCTATACTAATATTATAAAGCTTTAACAGTTTGAATTTATGTTTTTTTTTATCAAAACAGTTTGTTTGCTTGAACGTGGATATGAGTGGCGGATTTCACCACCGCAATTAGTCTACAGGAGATAACTTTCTATTATATATAATAGTTAAAGTAAATTCACCTTCCCAAAGTATTAATAAAACTTAAATATATTATATTATATACGTATGTAAATAAAACATAATTAGTTAGTGAGGTCAAATTTAATGCGTAGGGCTTAAAAGCTAAGAGCTCTACAATTTTATGTCACGTACTAAAAGTTTACTTAAAGTGCTAACGAAAAATAGTTTTTTTATAGTGTCACGCTTTATCTCGCATCACTCCGTTTCTCACGATCAAAATCTTTCCACTATAAAGGTAGTATTTGGCTTATATATCTCCAAAATTAGGTGGCAACTGGGAACCAAATTTTCTTTTCCTAAAGGAAAACCGCTTTATCCCTCATATAGTTAACACTATATGTGTGAAACTAAGATATCCATTGAGTGAAGTAAACGGCACTTAATTGGATAATTAAAAAAAAAATAAGTAAATTAGCTATACGCTGTATCCCGCACACAGCAGAGTAGGTAGAGGGAACTTAATGCTAAGACACTCCGTTCCCCACTTTCCGCCGAATTCAGGAAGCATTGCGTGTTGAGTGGCAAAATTCAACGCCGCGCTTTGCCTCAACAACAGAGCGAAGAAATGGAAATATAAATTTAAGTAAATTTTTCAACTCCTCGAGTGGGGATCGAACCCACAACCGCCACTTGAGTTCCGACACTCAACACGTAATACCTCCAGAACTCGGCAGAAAGTGGCGAACGGAGTGTCTTAACACTAGGTTCTCTCTGCTTAACCTGCTGTGTGCGAGATACAGCGTGAAGCTGATTTAATTTAGATTTTTAAGCCCATAATAATATTAATAAATTAATATAGAAGAAATTCCTTCATAAAAAAAACTCGCTCATTAAACGGCAACCATACGTTGTCTTTATTAACCTCTCTACAACGTACACGAGAGCTTAATTGGCCAATTTGTAACCGAGACCGCCTCAGAAACGACCTTATACATAATTTCTTACTATATTTTATTTGAAAAGTAGGCGACGAGTACAAATGATTCGTCTATTTTACACCTTTTTATTTTATTACATAATTTGTTCGCTCTGAAACAAGGCGAAGCGCGGCGGTCGGTTCCGCCACTCAACACGGAATGCCTCGAAAATACGGCCACTCGAGTGGGGAACGAAGTGTCTTAATTCTAGGTTCCCTCAACGTACCCTGCTATATACGGGATACAGTATGAAGCTAAAAAAAACATGAAACATGGTAGTTATATGTAGCTTAGATGACAATACAAGATATATATATTTTTTATACCGAGCTGGTCTGATCGGACGAACCTAAGACCTGAATAGTGGAGCAATTGATATTGAATAAGTGATAATTGTAGCACTTGGTATATTTTGTATTTATAGTATACGATAAAAAATGATTTTTGTATTTTTTTAGCTATTTTTAGTCAATAAATTGCTATTTTTGAAATATGAAATTTCATTAACTAATAATAAACAAATAAATAATTTTAAACTCTGTTCTCTTTATTACGTTGCACTTCATTAATTATATTGAGAGACCAAATTGGTAGAAAATAATATTTGTATTCAAAACAATCAATTTATATGTTTTTTTTTTACATATTTTGTAAAAAAATATCGTTTTATCTTAAAACACTAGATAATATATTAGTCATAAATAATAATATATACACAAAACAAAAGTATATTAAATAAAAAATACTGTTGTACCTCGACCGTGACAGGACTCGAACCTGCAATCTTCGGATCCGAAGTCCGACGCCTTATCCATTAGGCCACACGGTCTCGTACGGAATGTGTCGAAAATAACGAATAATGTTCTCGGTTTGTTTTATATTCAAGTTTGTCATAAGCAAATACATAAATATCTAAGAATCGAAATTACACGCACTTTTAATCGTTGTATCAATCATGAAACTTGACAATTGTATGAAGATTATATGACTGTATAATAATATTATGGTACCATCGAGCTGGTCTGATAATGGAATTGGAAGAAGGCTCATGAAACGTTGGACTGCCTACTGCATATCGAGTATGTGATCATTACAATAGTCTATCATCAATGTGATCGGTTACAAAATGTGTGTTTATAGTTTCTTAACGGGTTCGATTTCACTCATGGGAATAAATTTTTATTTGTTGATATTTTAATTTCTTAGCTCCGGTAGCAAGACAAAAAGCGGCACTAGCTTTCGCCACTGAACTGAATCCTAAAATCTAGATCTAGGTTAGGAGCTCTTGATCTTTTCTATTCAAGTGTATTTGCCAAAAATTTTGTGGACGGACTTGTTTTAGCAAATACAAACAGAAACTTTGAAGCAGTCAATGTGTGTTCACTTAAGTGATATTGAAATTCAATTCCATTTTATAAATTTAGTACATTTTTGGTCTTCAAGGTACAGTGGTTCAACGTACATATGAATGTAAACGCGGCGGTTATGGATTCGATCTCGTTTTGGGATATTATTTGTTTTCATTTCCTCACCCTGGAACCAAAACAAATGGCGGTATTATGTTCCGCCATTCAATGTGCAATATCTTGAAATTGTAAATAGACTAGGTTCCCCCTGCCTATTATTCTTAATGCGGGATGCAAGAGGGTATTAAAAGTTTTTATCCACATAGCCGAGAAGACAAAAGGAACTCAATGTCACAACACTCCGGTCACTCAGTCCAAATTCGAGACATTGAATGTTGAGACATTAACATTGAGAAACCAACATACAAACAATATTTCTTTTTTTTAATATTTTTTTTTGCATGATGTTACTCAACGTCATAAAAAGCTGGGTAGGGTGAAAAATGAAATTTCGTTAAAACAATGTAAACAAAATGAAAACCGCTCAAACTAAGTAAACGTCGGCTAGTTGCTGTCATGAATTTTTATTGTAACTTTAGAATTTACTTGCATTTGGCTACCGTTTACAGTATTTAATTTTTGTGGAGGAAATTAACATCTGTATAATAAAATTGAAATGATTTAACTTTTTTAGAATAAAAGTTTTTTAATATAAAAGTGCAATAACATTAAGAGGCCAGTCGTGGCGCTGGGAACAATGTGTGACTGTAAAATGGACTGGTTGTGGATTCGATTCCCACTCGAGGAAATAAAATATTTATTTACGTTTATATTTCCATTTCTTCGCTCTGGTGTAGAAGCAAAGCCCGGCATCACACAACACGCAATGGCTCCAGAACTCGGCGGAAAGTAGGAAATGGAGTGTCTTACCACAAGGTTCCCTCTGCCTACCCTGCTATGTGTGGGATACAGCGTGAAGCTTTTGGATTCGAACACAATTAGAGGAAAAGATTACATTTAAATTGAATCCTTGCTCTAGTAGACAAAACGCGGCGTTGAGTTCTAAAACACAACTCGCAATATTAAGAAAATTAGACAAAAAAATGGGAACGGTGTTAAGATATAACACTAGATTCCCTCTGCCTCCCTTTACATATGCGGGAAACAGTGAAAATAACTTATTTCGTAATTTTCTGTTCTAGGGCTAGCAGCAAACAGGCGGACCACGCCATCTATTCACGCCAACGCGTCCACTGAAGGTCAGCTCAGGTCCCGTCGTAAAGCTGCTAAGATGCTGGTCGCTGTGGTCGTCATGTTCGCCGTTTGCTACTTTCCAGTACATTTGCTTTCGGTTCTTAGGTAAATATGTTCTTTTAGATTTAGTTTTTGTTCTGTATAAAAATTATAATCAAAATCATTTGATAAATAGCACTTTTGAATTGTCAAGTTACATAGAAATGTCAGTAATGTCAGTTCTACAGGAAGCTACCACCGGCCCTAAAGGCAGTTCTGACGAGGCTGCAAGAAACTCAATTGTTGCTCTTTATTCGATTATGTCTTTATTGCACACATGAAAATTTGTATCTTTTCACAAATTCTTAAGTTTCTTAAATTCTTAAAACAAACGCACAAAGGCGGCCTGTCATAAGACAGTGACAAGAGATTCCATCAATCTTTTACAAAAATCCACTGCAGCCTTACGTGATGCTGTCTCATAAGATTCCGAATAAGTAATTTCCTTAGTACAAAAATGGACCTAATAACTAGGATTTGCAGAGCAATTGTTGTGATAAACCTATAGGTAACAAGAGTCAGTATAGTCTAATATCCCTATATTGTCACAAAAATCAGCTTCACGCTGTATCCCGCACATAGCAGGGTAGGCAGAGGGAACCTAG
>DVQM01001123.1:0-13085 GCA_018231645.1 Heliconius ricini | reverse complement strand
GTGGGGGTGTGTTTACCGCGAGGGGCGGCCGGCCAGCGCCGCGCCATCGCCAGTGTTGTGGTAGGTCCCACCGAGCGTGATCGCATGTCGCAGTCATTCCTAAACGCGGCTCCGTGACGGCAGAACATGTCTACCACGTCTGAGATTAACTAAATTAATCAGTACTTCTAGTCATTGATATCGCAAAACAGAACTGTAATTACAAATACTTCATAAATATTTCTAGTGGTGAAACTAAATGAATTTCGTGAAGTTGGTGTAAAATGGCATTATCGCTGCAGTCAAATCAGAACCCCAGAGGTATGTAATATTTATAATTAATTTAATTTACCTTGTTTTGAATACTGAAAATTGTAACGTTCATGAATGAAAGTTTTAAAAGTTAGCGGGCCGGCGTACGTGTGAGGGAGGCGGCGATTGGGCGAGTGAGTGTGACGCCGCACACATGCTTTATTTGCATTCGAGAGCTTTGCAGATTCAGTGAACCGTAGTCTGTAGAGCGCGTCAAAGCCGTGCTACGTGTCGCTACGAGACTAAAGTTCTCTGCGATCGTAGCTCGTCACTACGTTTATGTTATTAATAATAATAGTAATATGAAATATAAAATGTGATTGTGTAGACTCAGCTGGAAATAAAGTAAGTTTAGTTAAGCTACAAATAATATAAGAATTAGACAGCCTAATATTATACATAAAAAGCTAAAAGCCTTATCATATCATACAGCAGTCAATATTTATTTATATAATTACATATTTAAGTATATTTTTATAAACTAAATAAAGATCTATGACACAGCCGCATTGTTACTGTTTTATCATTAAATATTTCATAATTATAGTCGTTACTGTTTAAATTAAAATAGGTGGTTGTCTATTTTTAATTTTGATATTCTTAATCGTGCAATGTAACATTATTGAAATTATTTTAAAATTGGAATGAAATTATTTTTTTAATAAATTGTTATAAACCTGCGGTATATCTGGAAATGTATTTTAAATGAACGTTTTCGTGAAGCCACAAAAAAACTGTGGCGTGCACGGGTTTTCGCTTAACCCTAAGAGACCGAAACCATAGTACCACATAATCTCTTCTTCGCTTCGGTGTTAACTTACGTAAGCCGTAAAACTAAAAAATAGGTAAATCCAATTACGCTTTCCGTCCTTAAATTAAGCATTTTAAAGTATTAACGAATAACGTAAAAGCAAACAAATTTAATCAGGTTAAAGTAATGTAAATAAAAATGAGTTTTACCACATACTAGACTACTAGATATAGGAAAAATAAATTATAACATATTTTATATTAAACGACGCTACATTACACGTTATACAGAACGATACAAGTATCGAAAATATCCTATAAGCCTATCGAAAATATATCATATTATTGTAAAAAGTAATAGAATCCCTGTTTATCAGACTAACCCTTGCACATTAATGAGTTATGGTGTGGTGGCCGCGGGCGAGTTCATAAAAGTATTGAGTATGGGTTATTGACAAATATTTACGGCGTATAAAGAGGGGATAATTACAACTCTTTAGCACATAAAGAGCGGGGTACAGAAGGGTGCGCCGTAAGGTAATGTTCAAATTTATTGCCCACTTTTTTATCCGACGGTATCTATGCTTCTATTGTAGATAGATGTATGGATGATTTATAACTACAAGATAAATAAAAAAATTACTTGTGCTGTAGTGTGTAGTGTTTATACACTTTGGCATTTAATAAATAATAATAAATTGAAAAATATTACATAATATTTTATGCAAAAAACTTTGATTGCGTATGCCCCTAAGATTTGATGCCTTTGGCTTATTCATGGGGCTTTTGAGAGGATGTTGTTAATTTTTTTTATGATAGATTATATTTTAAGACAGCAAGTGTTTAAATACGTGACGACTTAATACCAAACTATGTAATAGTTAACTCTTAAAAGAACTTTGGACCTCCAGGTTTACTTAATTAAAATTTGTATATACTGGTAATGAGTTTGTGATTAGGTACCTCTATCTAATGTTTTCGCATGAAAGTAAGATACGTTAACGCAATTATTCTGTTGTAAATTTATTTTCACTACACAAATTACTTCAAGGAAATGAATTGCAAAATTATTTCAAAATTAATTCCAAAAGCTAAGTAGATAATGTAAGGAAGGGGCTTCCCTCCTCGCCGGCCTCTTCACGCCTCAAGGAGAACTTTCAATTATGATTTTGTCTAATTTTAATTAAGTGCTCTCCTCAAAAGGTTTTCTTCGCCGAAATTAATATTTAAATATAATTTGCGTTGAAGGAAGGCGCAGTTTGTCGTTTGAACAATAATTAATCCAGTTATTAATAGGTAAATTTATTCTTTTAACTTAAAAAAAGTGGACAAATAATTTATAATACGTAGTATAACAATTACTTGAGCTACACGTATTTGAATTTAATTTAAATATGTAGAATTATATTTTTTATTTTATTTGAACGTAAAAGTAGTCTTGGCAATTTGCGCAACAGGTCGGGGCGGAAGCGACCTGCAGCGCCGTGATTGCGACCAAATGTTTCCTCCGTTACATCTGACATACTGTTTTTGCTAAGTTTTTTGTCACCTCTCACTGATAAGTATGCTATCGATAGGCTTGGGATGGTTGTTTATTTAGGGCAAAGACTTGTGACGGAAACGATTGTGATGAATGATATTCAAATAGTTTAGGCATAAATTAACTTCAATATTTTAGATATAATAATTTAACAATATTTTGTTTGTTTGTAGGTGTATCCGTGAGGTCGCTATCAAGCATGCGAGAAGAATCGCTACCAATGCTTGCAGAGAGATTGCTCGCTAGTCGTGCTGCTGCTCTTGTGGCAGGCTTGCCAGCCGAGCTGTACTCGGGTGCACTTCTCGCAGCGTGGCCACCATCACCACCGGCGCCATTACTGCCTCCCCCCGCCCCAGAATTGGAGCGTGCTCGAAAACGCCGGCGCACTCCGAAACTCGAAGATACTACTGCAACTGCACCACTTTCGCCGCCTTCGTCTGGCTCATCGCCAGGAGCTGCAGATCCACCACGTGATAAACTTTTCACATGCAAAGTTTGTTCCAGATCATTTGGATATAAACACGTCCTTCAAAACCACGAACGTACACACACTGGCGAAAAACCGTTTGAATGTGGAGAATGTCACAAGCGTTTTACACGAGACCATCACTTAAAAACTCACCTTCGTCTTCACACCGGCGAAAAGCCCTATAGTTGTCCCCATTGCCCTCGTCATTTCGTCCAAGTTGCCAATTTGAGGCGACACCTTCGCGTTCACACTGGTGAACGTCCTTACGCTTGCGCCCGTTGTCCTGCTCGCTTTTCTGATTCAAATCAGTTGAAAGCTCATGCACTCGTCCATGAAGGTGATGCGCCCTTTGCATGCCGTTGTGGTGCAAGATTTAGACGGCGGCAGGCTGCGGCTCTACATAGATGTTCAGGTAGCAGTTGTGAGCCCGACACGCCGAGTCCCCCTGCTGCCATCGCACCTGACTGGCGCTGGGATGATTGGCCCGAACAGACGGAGCCCGAAGATTTGTCCTTACCTAGAAGACCGGCCACGCCGGACTCGCCGACTGATTTACGCGTGCACTCTGCGTAGTAGGCGCGTGCGTCGGGCCTAGCGCCTCGCGACGCTGAGCCGGTATACGAGTTCCTCCCAAGTAGAGTCGCGCCAACGCCGCTTGCTATCAACGTTTCATCGCTCTCTCGGAAACATTTTACCTAGTATAAAATGTAAAATACAAGTTTCATCGTATTTAAGACTAAAACATTTTAAAAAATTGTAACGGTCACCTATCCCATTTTTTATAACTATTCTAAGTAAGACTTCTGAAAGGGCCTTTTAAGGTAGTTTTCTATTATTAAAAATTTGCAACGTCCACCATAAAAACAATTTACATTTGTTACAATTTGCAACTTTATTGTCGTGCCATTTGCATAATCGCAAGGCGAGGTAATTCAGAAACGAGACCACTTTTTGTTGTTTTTGTTTAAAAGTAAAGAAAGAACACGTTACACAAAAGATATTTTTTGATTTATTGTTTAGTGTTTTTGTTATTGATTATTTTAAAATGAGTTCACTCGACTCGACATTTATTGATCTCGAATCAATGTCCTCCCTTACGCTCGACGAACGATAACCGGAATACATTTGAGCAAAGAAGGCCGCGACATTGCCTTATTATTTCCGTTACAATGACTAGTTAACAATTGCTGATTAAGTATTGATTTCTTTGCGAATTCGCACAAAGATGTGGAATAACTGTTTGGACCCTAATTTGTACTAACAACAACCGGTTCTCAATTACCCTTATTTGTACAGAATTCTTTACATTTTTAAGAACATTTTACATTTTTTTACTATTAAATAAATTGACGCAAGTTAACCGTCATACAAACAATATAATATATGTAGTTACAGCCGGATAGGGGATCGTTATAAAAACTCAATGAAGCTGTAGTTATTGTAATTACTAATAGAAACTAGTCTATTTCGAGTGAGCGAGAGACGAAGCAAAAAATTAGCCGTCTAGGCGCGGCAAGCTTCTGTACATAAAGCTGTCTCTAAATTAAAATTATTTATTATTTATCCATTAGTTTTTAGAAATATATGAATTATTGCTATCGTGTAAACGGTGATTGTTAAACTTGTATGTATATATTTATAAAAGCAATGAACGACAATTTCTGTGTTTTGTTTTGTATAATACAAATTTGTGTCATTAAATCTATTAAAATTAGGTTTTACTGACGATGTGTACTTTAAAAGAAAATATGAAATAGCTGGGCCATGTGTTCATGGGAATTATTCTTTGTTAGTGAATTATAATATGTTGTAGGTTATAGTTCAGTAATAATGTTTAATGTCGATAATGTATATAAAAATAAGTGTTCAATTCCCACGAACATGGTCCGCTCATTGTATGATGACTTATAAAATATAGAGTTTTAATAATTTGAAAGCACTCTTGCAATTTGTTTTACGGGTATTAGTTTCCTATTAGATTAGAGGTAGTGTTTATTTTCTTCGTTTTAGTCTACTTGAATATCATCAATAGTTGTTCTGGACGTTTTAGCGCACATGATTTATACATGCAAAAAATGTATGGATGCGTGGAAGCGTTATTGATTGTTGATTATTATTATTTTATTTTCCACTAATATTAAGATTGATGGAGTTAAGGGTTTCGTCTAGCTTAGTATTCGTAAGAAATATTTTTTTCCAAAGAAATAATAGGTACAAAGATACATATGTACAAATATAAAATCGATTAGAGTTTGTAATTCTGATGTTGCAATGTTGTAATTATATTATCGGTAGTTAGTGTAATGTTAGTGATGTGCCATTATCTACCTCAACGAGTGGTGACACAGTGCCAGGGTAAAGAGCCAAAGTTATCCTAATGTTTTAAATGTTCACTTCTTTGATATATTCTACAATATACAGGTTGACCGCGACTCATCTCTTGTCCTACATCGAAATATTTAACTGTATGAGACTGATTTTATTCAGCATGTTTAAGCTTATAACGCTGTTTAAGTTATATATGTGTTTCATTTTAACGAATAAAATATATTTATTAAAACAATGAATGTATGTTTTGTGATTGTATTGTACTAATTTGCAATCATTTTAAGTTCCTATTTTAATACTTAATATATATATATTTTTTAAATTTATTGTTTCTTTGCAAAATTGTTTATATTAAAGGTTATAGATACAGTCTACTTACTAGCACATTGTATTCAGTGCCCGTACAAAGAAGCAGCTTGATGTGAATATATGTGATAAATCTACATAATTTGTAATATGTAATACTGCCATTAATAAATAATACCTAAACTGACTACCTCAAAAATCAGGTGTTCTGTAATAAACTAGACTTGATTCACTTTAATTGTTCTAATTGTACAAATTATTTTAAGGTATCGATGTGACATAGTTATGACGTGACAAATATACGTATATGTATTTCTTTATCGATGTCCAGTACATAACTATTAAATAAAGAAATGTTTGTTATTTAATTTCTCTTTCATTGTCCCTATTAAGCCTTAAAATCGAAAAAAAAACAAGAAATAAATATAAATGTATTCATTAATAAAATCAAGTGAACAATTTAAAAATATATGAATCGTATTCGATTAATATATTTTTTAAATTGCTCACTTGTATAAAGTGTTCAAGCAATTAAATAACAGTTCTGTCTTATTTTCTTTGAGTATTTAAAAAAAAGTGTAACTTTTAATAAGTATTAATGTTGCATTACATTACACGATATTTTAGTCATTTAAACTGAAATCAAATTGAATAAAAATATTTAGATGCATTTTAAAAAACATAAATCTTTAAAAAAAGATGCTTTTAAATAACTTTTATCAAAATATTGGACAGCATTTTCCAAACTTTACATATATTTTCAAATATATTTTAAATATATTTAAGTATATAATACATTATGTACTTAACGAGACTGCAATGATAAAGAAAATCAATTTTAAAGCATTTATACAATTTGGATATTTACCATAATTTAGAACAACAATTTTATCGACTAGCTTATGTAACAATATATAATATATTAACTAGCATCACTTTTATCTACATTCGATAAGGACCCTGACGATAAAATCTGGAGACAATGATTAAATATAGCACTAAATCAAATTAAATGTAGCCGCTAAATGATGCGTTATACTCTTCATACACATATGTATATTGTACATATTATATATTAAAGTACGTAGTTATAGTAACATATATACTTTTACAATAAAAATAAAAGAATATATTCTTTAAATTTGAAACTTTACTCTAAAATAGTAGCCACAAAGGCATGTTAAAGAGGGACGGACGGCAAATTATAATTTATTTGGAGAAGTGGCAACGAGCGCTCGCGCCTAGCTTGCCCGGCCTACCCTTTGCTTTCGCCCTTCGTTATGACTTCACCTCCCAAGTGTTGCAACTCGGAATTTTTATTTAAATAATATGTGGAGAACAATCATATTTTTTAGGAACATCAATATTGTTGTTGATTGATTAAAAGGAATGATTTGTATTAAAATAAAATAAGGTATAGGCATAATAAAGTAGGGAATTATAGCCAATTATAATATTATTTTTAAATATTCTTAGCTTTAGTAGTGCAAACTCATTTTGATATATTTATATATACTGTACGAATTAATCACCATGAATCTATCACTAACACTCAAAATTATTTATTTTACATTACTTATTTATTTTGTAAATAGTACATTTGTGCAATAGTTATATTGGACTTATCATTACCTAATTCTGTGTTTTTCTACCTTTTTTATACTTATTCCTTTTATCCTTGTTAATTCAGGAAATTGAATTTGCTAATATATACACTTTAAAAAATGTTTAAAAATGGCTGATAATGTATTATTAGCCATTTTTAAACATTTTTTAAAGTGTTATTCCACACTTAGGAAAGAAAAGTACTTATTTAGAAAATGTATAAAAAGTTGAACGTAGCGGGACTCTAATCCGCGCCTCCTAGAAACAGACCTGGTCGGTTCCCAGGAGGCGCGGGTTCGAGTCCCGCTACCTTCAAATTTTTATACGTTTTTTAAATAAGTATATTACTTCTTTTTGTTTTTGCTTGGTCTGTTATAATACAATTTAGACTTTTGATACATAACCAAATAACATCTAATTAATATATTATAATAAATGTACTAATTAAGTTACAACTCTTTAGAAGGGAACTTCATACTTTCTGTTTTTTTTTCTTTAGGTAGGTTGCGTTCAAAGGAGCTAGCGGGGCGCGGGTCCTGCGGGGGGCTGGCATTAAGAGGGAGTCAGGGAGGCCCGCCCTGGATACCGAGAGGAGTTTTAACCAATTAATTTTGTTCCTCAACACAAACTCCGCTATATAATAAGGTATAAGTAGGCATTAACTGAGGCGCGCCGATAGCTGGTCCGACTGGGGGCGACTTTGCCTTCTCCTTGCCTCTTATAACGATGTTTTATTTCTTGTTAAGCTCTCCGTTTCTCCTTTTTTAATATTTAATAGCGTTTTCATGACTCATGTTTTATAGCGCTTTTACGAATTCCTGAAATTATTGATGTTGTTTTATCGGTGTCATTGTTTTTTAACGACCATCTTTTAAATCTGGCTGTAATTAATTAATCCGAATGTAAAACTTTTATTTGTCCTTGTTGATTCACAGATTATTACATTTGTTAATTTCAATAATGTACTTGAATCCGCTATTATAAATCATCACAAACATAATGTACCATATGTCACATCACAGAACCTTAATTTAAGAATATACCTTTTCTTTTGCAATATTGTATAATTAAGGAAATGCTATTTTACAAAATCATTATCTTCTCAATTTTAACCGTAACTAAATAATAAAAAGGATTTTTATTCCTTTAGGGCAACATCAGAAAATAAGTTTTTTTATGAAAGGCTCGCGCCTAGAAAGAACTCGTGCTCGGCAATATGACGCTCTTAAAAAATATTTCTCAACAACGGTAGTATGTTGTTAAAAAACAGAAACTTAAAAGAAAAAAAATAAACCGCAGAATACGGTTAAAAACAAAATGCAGCACGCGAGACCAAGACACCCTTTCCCTTTTGAGCGACGCGCGCTACATTTTTTGTCTAAGTGGGGTTGAGTTTTTTATAACGATGCTACGTATAAATTAATAAATGAACGTGCTCATAATCTGCGGCTTGGAACACTTTCGTCTTTTATACATTTTTTTCATATTAGGTATTCATTTGTTTTTACGCATGGTGGCGGAAACGAAATAGGGCTATTGATTAAGGTACGTCCGCTAAGCTCCTATAGATAAAATAACAGGTGCAAATATGAATTTCAATATTTGTTATACTTTATCTAGAGAAGTTTCGTTCGGATCGAGGTTTAAACTTAAATAAAACTCAAATAAATGTATTCCAAAAGACTGTATTTGACTATGAAAACACAATGATAAATCTCAAATCTCATAGAATCATGTATTTGATAAAATCGTAAAATTTTATGTATACACAAGCTTCAATAAAGAAACAGTAAAAAAATAATATACTTCTTAAATAATTTCAAAATCAAAGTATCCGATGATCACCCTAAATGTGTGTTTTATATACCTACTTTATATAATGTATCTTATATATTGTTAATGTTTAAGAAAATAAAATAAAGAATATTTAGTATACCGGAAGATGCACCGGGAAGGAGTTTTTGCTCACAACTAATAACGTTAAGACAGTTTTTGCTCACATTCTGTGGCCCAACGCAACATTTGCTACTGCATCAAAAAGGAAATACAGTTGCATTTAAGTCGAAAATATAATTAATGCATGCATTATATACCTAAAATGATAAGTTAACGAATGATAATGATATAAATTGATAAATGATAATTTTTTTTTTTTTACATAAAATATCTAAGGTTTTTAATTTCGTTGTGATCATATTGCATGTTTACTTATGGGTTTTATGAAAAAAAAAATACCTTAAATATTTATTAATAAATCAAATCAGCTTCACGCTAAATCCCAACATCGACACAGCAGTCGATGTCGGGATGAAATATGCAGAGGGAACCTAATGTTAAGACACTTACCCAACTTAATTGATTAATTTAATATAAAGCTAGTGCTCACCAAATCACAAAATCACCAAACCAAGTATAATATTCGCTTCTTCTTCAATACAATTCGGGACAAATTAGCGCCGCGTCTGCACGTGTACCGTAGCGGTTAAGGTAGCATAATGATATAGTGCGGCGTAGCTCTTTAAATGTTGCAGAAAAAAAATACTAAGCACTTATATTTATTAATGTAGAGATAGTTTCTGTTTCAGCTTTACGATGTGTCCCGCATGTAGCAGAATATGCAGCTGGAGCGTAGTGTTAAGACACTGCTCCTCCTGCTCTGTCATTACCTTTATTAGGTATATCTATGTTTAATAAGCAATAGATTGTGGTCGTTGCTCTCGCTGTGGAAAGTACATTGTAATTTAAACTTCATCTAGTTGCTATCTTATTCTATTATTCTCAATTACACTACTAAACAATACGATTTTTATCGTATTTATAAATAAGTATTTATAGTATTATATATACCTACAACAACCCACTGTTTAATATTACTTTATGATTTTGAACCAGTTTATTATTTATCATTGTATACTGGTACAAAAGTGATAGACCATAATGGCAAGAATTCGCCCCACTACTTCAGATGAGGTGATATTGTAAAAAATCCACCCACGCCGTCACGCAGCACTCTTTATTTTGATAGTGACTCCGGGTTACCACCGGCTATTGTCATGATGTCGTTTGATTATTGATTTTTACGCCAAATATTCCCTTTTTCAAATATTCTATTCATATGAAATATACTTCCTTTAACAAAATACATTTAATTGTGCACACAAAGAAAATGCACAATGTCATTAATAACGCACATTCAAACTTGTTGCGATTCAGTGTATTTATATGGAATATCATCGCGGATGATAGCGAGTCATTCTATTACACAATTTCTATATGAAGTTAAATATCTATGTGTACATACATTATTTTATTTTTGTTCGTTGTCCTGCCATTCAAGTGTTGAATCTTTTAAAAAATCACAAGAAATCTATATAATTATTAACAAATAATATAATAAAATTTATAAGTAGCGTATATAACAGTTTTATTTAAATTTATTAATGATGAGAATAATTTCATATGAATTAAGACGTTTATCACTTCTTCGCTCTGGTGTCGAGGCAAAATGCGGCGTTGAGTTCCGACACTTAACGCAATGCCTTCAGAATTTCGCAGAACTATTAATTATAGAATTAAGTACCACATCACATGCATGATAGTATGTAGATAGATACCTACGGTAAGTTCATAAAGAGAAAAAAGATAAAATTGCAAGGATTATATTAATATACTCTCCACAGGTCGCGATTTCCATGAACGCTTACCACTCACATTGTAACAATATCCATTGCAAGAGAACAAAAGATGAAAAGAGTTTCACACAAAGTTGTTTACTAGAGGTGTAAGCCTTTAATCCTGCCAGTATCACACCAACCAGTCGCGCGGCCTTGTCCAGTAGCGGACGATAATACGTAATTGTCACCAGGGCTCTGTACTCCTCTGTATCAAGCCGCCGATGCCGAAAGACCATCAAAGGAGATGTTTGCGTTTAGTTTGCATTAGTTGTTTAATATAACAACACAGTGGCTACTGGCTAGGACTTGCCATGTTTGCATTAAATCCCTTTGTGACAATACTGTTCAATGTTTTTCACAAAGGCTATCTCACATTTAATGTTAATCCATTGAACTTTATCTAACATGTTTTCTTTGTATACCTTAGCTATACATTGTTCATTACTATTAAACTAATATTTATTTAGTTTCAGTATCTGGTGATGTGTAGCAGAAATTAAATAGATTAAGAAAGCAGGATTTAAATAAAATAAAGTTTTTTTTAAAACTGTATCTGCATATAGCAGAGTAGGCAGACGGAAACTAGGAATATGTGTTAAGACATTCCGTCCTCATTAAGATACTAAAAATGGGTCACCCATTTTTAGTTTTATCCATTTTATGCATTTTTTTTAGTTTTATCCGTTTTATGCTTTTTCCGCCGAATTTTGGAGATATTGAGTGGCAGAACTCAGCGCCGCCGTGCTTTGCCTCATTACCAGAGCGAACAATTGAAAATATTAAATACTTCTTTTCCTAGAGAGGGCATCAAACGTACAACCTGTCGTCGTTACACTCGCATGCTTGTGTCCCTATGTCACAAGTGGGCTCAAAAAATAATAGATAACAAATGGTTTGTTTTACAATTAACATAAAGTATATGAAAAAAATAAATAGAACAAAAGATAATTAAATAAGGCAAGGTGTGGAGAATAAGCAGAAGTTTCTGATGTAAAAAGCGTGCAACGGGTATAAAGCTAAAGGGGCAATTTTTTGTGACATAAAAAAGCATTTCGACAAAAGGTTTAAAAGAATAGTTGCGCGCTAACGGGCTGCAACTTGATCACTTTAACACCTTGATCAATGTGGGTTACTAGAATGCTGCAAGCTAGTGTGTGCTTTTTTTCGCGAATTGCCAAAAAATGAACGGGTGTCGGATAGTTGAAAATTGATACCAACCATCCTGCGACAACTTTATTCACCTACATAAATGTTTGTTATATAAATTTGTTACGTAAAAACAAGAAGACCATATTAGAAGAATACTTCTAATATGGTCTTCTAAACTCAATAGAGCTGAACCTACTTTTTAAATATAATTCTATGTGTACATAACTTTGATTATTAACGACAGGTTCCAACATTGGCTTCGATAAGTTAATACACTCTATCTATTAATTTGAATTTGCATGATTAAATAATTATTTGTGGTTAATTAATACGTATGTAAATACTTTTTTGCAGCTCCACGCTGTATCCACATATAGCAAGGTAGGCAGAAGGAACCTAATGTTGTCACTCGGTCCTCCACTTTCCGTCCAATTCTTGAGGCATTGCTATAAAATATTAAAATACTATTACAATATTAAAATTTTCATTTTCTTGATTGAGAATCGAACCCACAACCTGTTGCGTTTACAGTCCCAAGACTCAACGCAATAGCGGTTTCTTAGTACTTATACGATGTGAATAATTATTTAATTGTATGACTTCATAGTCACCTGTATTTCCCTTAAATCTTAATTATTATTATATTTTTTTATTTCCCGCTGTATCCCACGACACGACACGCTCACACGACACGTGTATCCACACGACAGGGAACCTGAAATTCTAGGCGTCTCTTATTGAGGCATTGTGTGTTAAGTTGGGCAAACCCAACGTCCCGTTTTCCCTCATTACCAGAGCCAAGAGGGGAAAATATTAAATATTGAATAAAAAAAACTTAAATCTCAATAGATTGCATAGATTGTATTTCGAATTAACCATTAAATAACCTAGCTCTGAAAGTCATGTAATGCAAGAAAATACCCATTAAGATTACACTAAATATTCTTTTAGCGGTCTCTTTCTTTAAAAAAGA
>DVQM01001122.1:0-13085 GCA_018231645.1 Heliconius ricini | reverse complement strand
ATATATATATATATAATATGTATTGCGCCATTAAGCACAAATAAGCACACATACCACTTCAAATTGAACACAAAAGGGATATGACACGCTCATAATATGTCCTCTCGTAATTATCGAATGATATCGTCCGCGTTAACAAAGTTACCCGCTTCAATCACCACCGCTGGTTAAATTTTAATTTAAATTTCTCAACGGCGCACTGTCGTTGGTTACTTTTTATATCTGAATAATTAAACTGTGTGATCTATCTGTTCAAAGAATTGATAGTCTATAAATTGGAGGAAAGGATTTTGAAAGTTATTGACTATTTTTATAAGAGAATCACGATTTATCCAGTACATTCAAGGGTAGAGAAAGAGATGTGTCAGGACACTCTTGAGATAATATTACACCACCCTTAGGTCAATTTATTATCAACAATAATAAAACTAAAACAAATTGACGTTCCAGATAGGAGAAATAATAAAAATGATTCTCTTGCTAGGGTTTCAGTTTCAAGTTATTTATCAATACGTGTTGTAGACTTGTAATTATATTTTATCTGCCAAGAGCCTTTATTTTAGAAACGCTTGGAGATATCGAGTCGAAATTCAAACCATACACTTAAATATACGTCCTCATGATTTCATGAAAAAAAATACCTATTTCTACAATTACTTTAAAAAAAGATTAAAATTTAAATAAATAAGATACTTCCGGTTGACCTACAATTAATAAATTTGGCAGCTAGCATCTAGGAGTAGTATAAATATATGAAACTGACTGAAAACACAATAAACAATATACATCTGTGGTTCAATCCTAAAAATTAATAGCCTTTAAAGGGGGCAAAATTTTATAAGTAAAGCCACTAGTTTAAGGTATCAGATGAATAGGCTCTAGCTAAGCTAAACGAACTAAGCTAATGTCAAAAAAAGCACGGGATCTCCAATTTTTGTACGGAGCCCTCGGTGGGCGAGCCCGACTCGTTATTATCTTTCTTCTTGTTAATAACAGTACTTATAGTATTTTCTGCATTAAAGTTATAACAATATCGCGCTCTGCATCAATAGTATTTGAAACAGAAGAAATATTATTTTATTTACATTTCTTCTTTTTTATATTTTTTATGCTTAAGCTATATAAACACTCTGACAAATTCACTGTGACCTTCAAAAAGATTCAAGAGAAAAATT
Organism: Heliconius ricini; assembly: GCA_018231645.1. Classification (NCBI taxonomy): domain Eukaryota; kingdom Metazoa; phylum Arthropoda; class Insecta; order Lepidoptera; family Nymphalidae; genus Heliconius; species Heliconius ricini. The sequence goes on along the minus strand of DVQM01001122.1, from coordinate 11,910 downwards.
ATAAGCGTTTCGTACTTTTTCTGTATTATTTTTACATCGTTATGTCTAGAGGAAGGTGGGTTGTTGTATTTTTTCGTTATAAATTGATTGTTTTAAAATATTACCATTTCTAGAAATTATTGAAATTTTATTTTTTGTCTCATTAGCATTCGTATAGTAAAAAAAATATATTGTAAGAGGCCGTCGTGGCGCAGTATATATGTCTTAGCTAAACACGTGAAGATATATCATCCTTCTTATCGATACTACTTCTACTCGATATCCGTAAAGTTTTGATTAATTAATAAAAAAGTCATCGCCATCATATAATTATTTTTGCTTGGATTAAAATCCAATAGATCCGTAGAAATTTTGAAAGATCCTGTGTTCTACTACCTAAAAGTAAAAAAACAGCTTTCAGCTTCAGTAGGCAGAGGAAACCTAGTGTAAAGACACTCCCGTTCCACACTTTCTGCCAAATACTGCAAGCATTGCGTGTTGAGTGGCAAAACTTAACGCCGCGTTTGCGACACCAATAAAGTAATAGAAATATACATTTTAATAAATATCTTATCTACTTCGAGTGGAGTTTGAATCCACAACCAGTTGCGTTTAAAATCACACTTTTAGCCACTGTGCCACGATTGGCAAAGCTGATGCTAATTTGATTTTTAAAATGTATTAGAGCATTTACCTCAATAGAAATCCTTTACCTTATCTCTACAGAAAAGCAGTTCTATTTAATGAATACTAATTCCTAACTGAACAGGATACAAGTAAATTCACTCAGTTAATCGGTGTTTAGTACACGAAGGTCTTGAGTTCAAAACATATAGGCGTGTATTGAAAATTATAAACGGTTTCCGGTCTCGTCTGACAATATACAACAACACGACTGACACATAACATATTTATTTCTTTTATAACACATGCACACATAAGAGAGTAGGGAAACGAATAAAAAAATAAGTGCCTATATATCTTTATTTAAACGTATTTATTACATTTAAGTAGGTACGCCTAGTGTTTAGCACTCAGCTTTGCAATCATACATTATCCAAATGCAACCAAGCCAGAAAAATAATTATTTTATTTTATTTTAGTACAAATTTCTTACAGCAAGATAAAAAGGTTCAAAGAAAAGAATGTGTCGGCTACGGGTACGATTCCCATTGGGTGGATTATTTATCTTAATTCTGTACTAAGACGCAATTTCAAACATTGGGCAGGATATGAGAAACAGGAGTGTCTTGACATCGAATTAATAAAGTGAAGTTAATAAAAGATTTGAACTCATGACTAACTGATGTTTTTTATCAGGTTCATATTAACACCACAATAGCAGCATATTCTTATTTAGATCATACAAAAAGCTATTCAGTTACAAAACTATACACCAAAAAGTTTACTCTGAAGAGCTTGAACGAGAAAGTCTTGACACTGCGTTTCCCTCTTCCTACCCAGCTATGCGGGAAAAAACATGTAGTCAAACGTGGAGTGAGTTAAACTTAGAAGAAAATAAGCATAAAATACTACAAGCATTTTAAAACTACTTAAATACTTGCAAGGGTCAACATTCCCTTCGTTATATCTATTTTTAGTCATCATCAACATCGCATGCACGGAAATTGCAACGATTAACAACACTTAGCTTATTGTTGAAAGTCGAGAATGTTCACTTTATAGAAATGCACTAAATACTTTGTGTGTCATTGCAAGTTATGCAAGATGTAGCTATTATTGTATGTAGATAGATGGTTGCATATAGAATTCGAAAATAATTTTAGCCTCTCAGCTAGCCCCTCCTGCAAATTACTGAAATTACGAAGCTTACATATGGATATCGGAGCTATACAAAGACTTCAAATTACTTAGAATATATTATTAGACTAACGGCTTCCGTGCGGCTACGCTCGCTTGAAATATATGAATGTTTATTTAAGTGTATTTAAGAAAAAACTGGCCAAGCGTTTGTCAGAACTACCCATCGAGGGTTCTGTACAAACTTCAGAACTGTGATTGGAAAATATCTAATAGGTTTTTATGGTGCGGCGAATAAAGTTAATAAACTTAACTTTTTTTATATAGGAGAAGAGCAAAACGTCAATATTTTTCAATAATAATGTTTATGAAGTACATTGAATTAATAAATAAACATATATATTTAAAAATATGTAAAAGTAAAACTTTTATATTTATACAGTGACATTCAGCAACTACTATTTATACAGCAACGCGTTTTATTATAAAACGCGTCACCGCGTCCTCTAGTATATAAAGACTACATAGGCGTAAAATGTACATTAAATTAAATTAAAAAAAATTATAAGTTCAAGGAGTACATAAAAAATACTTTACCGTAAATAAATAATGCCACATTCATATAGGTACTAAGTTAGCTCTATAGTCGTCAAGTATGAAGTCTTTGTGAATTGCGCCTATTTATTTAAAGATGCGGGCAACAAAAGTTTGTAGGAATAGGGAATGAAAATGACTAAGCGTTTAAGATGTTTGTGCTAAGCTAATTTGTTCTATATCGCAAATCCATTCAAGTTTATGATCTTGTAGGTTTGTAGATACGTATATAATGAAAACTCATCAAAGAACACCGTAGAGACTTTTTACTTACTTTGTTTTGCCAGAATAGCTATTGCCAAATTTGTAGTTAGTCTGTTGGCAAAATTTTATATATGTAGGTATAGCTTCGCCCGCATGGTCAAATGAAAATAAGAAAGACATGTATAAATGAAGCGTAGGTGCATAAACGTGTGATTGTAAGCGCGACAGCTGTCGGTTCGATTCCCATTCGGGGGCATGAAAATATTATAGTGCGTATTACTATAATATTTTCTTATTCCCGCTCTGGTTACGACGCACGAGTTTACAGGTACACCTTGTGGCCCTGCACTACGACTAACTTCAAGTTACAAAATCATTTAAAAAAAAACCTTAAATATGAAAAATCTAAAACATCTTAACCAAATGTTTTCTTACAGCAGGTTTAGTAGTGCTTATAGGTCCTTGTATCAGGTGAATACTTTGTACGCTTTCCACAAATAAAAGGAAATAAGGGACCATATGTGTTTCCATTTCTTTTGTTGAACGATTTACTTTAACAATAATAAGAGGGATTGAAAATACGTATAAAGTTCTTCGGAGCGTAAGTAATACTTTAAAATATTATGGCCGTTCATGTATGGACTTAAAAGCGAGCGCAGCTTTGCCTGGACTTGACTTATATAGCATTTACTCTATACACGCATGGCTTATCTTTTAAAAATATAAAATATATTATTTTCATAGAATGAATGAAAAATTGATTGAACTATTATTAAGATATAGACATTATATTTTGAGAAAGGGGTGATGTACCACTATACTTTACACTATAATTGGAACTATGGAAGGCTTCGATATATAATCAAAATACCTTTCACGAATTCATAGCATCAATTCGGCTTTTGAAATGGAAACCGTATCCAATTTGGTTGATTTGAAATATTTAGATTCTAGTTATAATGGAACAAAAGTCAATATATATTACTGTATTATTATGTTAAAACAGTTAACATTATTAATACACGTAAATACCACCACATGTAGATGCCACTGCGTCGTAGTCGACAGTGTCTGTTATATACGCAATGAATCTGAGTTCGATGTCGATTTGGGAAAACGATTAATTATACTTAATTTGTTGTAGGGATGGCTCGGTGTTATTATTTAACAAAAGAAAATAACTAAATTTAATATTTCACTTTAACATAAAAAAAAAAACTGCTAACTATTAAGTTTAGTAAATAAAAAACAATACCAATATAAACAATATTTGTTGTACCAAACACAAAATGCTCTGTCAATTTCAACGACAAACGGGTGCGCCCGCAGGAAACAAATCAAATTAAATGTTGATTTGTGTTATACCATAAAATATTAAAATGTATTTTAATGTGTTTTTATGTTTTTTGAAAAAAAAATAATAATTTCAGTTCGTCTTTGTTCTCTATTTTCGTGGAGAATTGCGAGACTCAAAGCCATACTTTGTCTACCGAAGCGGGAAGTGATATTTATTTAAATAAAACCACCAGCAACCTGGTGCTAAGAAACACTGTTCTTAATTTTCTGCTGTGCCGCTCTTTTGTACCGCGGTATTCTGCGGTACAAAAGAGCGGCACGGTTTACCAAAGCTGGGAAATAAAAAATATCTAATTTACCCCAGTAGGGAACCCACAACTAGTGCGCCTTTGGTGTGACGCTCATCCACTGCGCCATAATAGCAGTTAATTATATCAACATAAAAGTACAAAACTTTTTTTCATAAACACACAATATATAAATTGAAAATTTTACACCGATTCCTGTAAATTGGTGTCATTATTCAAAACTTGGAACGCAAAATACAATTTCTCCTAAAAGTCAATTCTAATGCAATGGAAATAAGAGCTGTTTGTAAATTCAATTTTGATGTGTAGACGTTGTTGGACCAATTTCGGCTGTAACGCTTAACTTTGTTGTTGTTTTTATTGCTGGCAAACTTCTTAATTTATGTGTTTTTTGCTTATCTCTCGTACGAGCTGATTTATTTGCGTTTTAATTAACACAAATGTGTTGAAAATTTCCTCTAATTATTTAATTCTTTCAAACTTTTTACAAACATCCAGTCATTATGAACAAATATATAAAAACCAAAAAACTGAAAGTAAATAATTAAATAAGAAAGAAAAAAGAGTAAAATCTAAAAACTGTATCCCATCTCGAGAACACAATAAATTAGAGATCCTTGACGACGATAAATTTCCGGGGGATTCCCGTAATAAAAACAAAATGTTTCATGGCGTGAGTTATGGCAGGGAGTGGTGTAACGGCGATAATGTGATTTTAAAGGCTCTATTCAAGTACAGTATATAGCGACACAGACGAAGCTTTAAGTTATTATTAGCTGTATGTTTTACAATAATTGTAAAAATATACAAATAAAAGTATAATGATATAGCCGAGATAGATGTCGTTTTTGGTATTAAATATATATTTTTAGAAGTTACTGAGGAACAGATGAACAAACATATATACATACATGATGATAAAAAAAATATTTTATATTTTAGTATACAAGTGTCAGTCGAGCGTTGTGTGTATGTTTGGTCAATTTTGGTTTGTACATTCTTGTTAATCTCACCACTCCGAAGCATTATAAAGTGAACGACCTGCCTCAAAGCTAAGCTAATGCATATTAAAATGCACACATGGACACGAATTTTGCAGTAAACAAAACTATTACAACTTATGATAACATTTTCAAAGTTTATATTACGTCTTTGTCTGTATTTGTTTAAATTGGAAAGACTGCAGCTGCAAGCTCTGTAGAAGGTATACAAGAGTGAATCCAGTATTTATATATATCTTTCTTGATTTATCGGCAAACTATGGAGATATAACGTATTGAGGGAAAGAACTCAACGCTCCGCTTTAACCATGAAAGCTTGGATATATATATAAAATATATTTTTAAATATGGTAATTCCTTTATATGGGCATCAAACTTCGACGTTGCTCACAATGGCCTAAAACTTCGCATTTTCGATTTATTGTTTCATTAATCCACGTGGGTCCATAAAAATCTTTCATTTTCTAATGTAATAAATGGAATCTTATATAAAACAATTAAAGCTTCATGTAATTACGGGTATGTGGTGCAGCGTCTTGGCTTACAGACTGACAGCTCATTTGGCAGCATCTCTGACCACAAGGGCATGTTGCCAACAGGTGTATCTACGTTTTTACTTACATTTAAATAAAAAAATATATTAATATTTTAAAAGTTTAATTGTTTAGTTTTTAAAGTTTACTGCCTAAGTATAAAAAAATACCTTCAATATAAAAAAGTTGTAATAAGCGCACCTATACAAAATTTGATAGTATAGGTTAGTGGTCAGATCACCTAGACGACAGTTACCAAGAAGCGCGGTTTATTGTCCAGATTCCAGAAATGTCGCAAAGTGTGGATTAATATAAAATTTCGTAAGTGTGGATTAATATAAAATGTCAAATTTATAGATCTATTAAATATCCAAGACAAATTTTAGAAAAAAAACTAAAATTTATGTTTGTTTTGTAAATATAAATATTTTATAGAAACTGAAATAGAAATATTTAAATACTATAAATTGAGGAAGAGCCAATTTAATGACATTTTAATTTAAATAGACGTTTTCATAAGCACATAAAACACTAGCATAACTGTAATGTTTGCGTTTAGTCCTCTATGTAAAGTTTTATGTAATGTATTTAACATTAGATATAATAAAATTAAATTGTAAGCTAAGTTGTTCGTATTTCGTATTATATATTTTTTATTACAAACACTGTCTTATGTATATAATGTATAAATTAATGACTGTTTTATAAGAACAGGATTCTTTTTTACATGCATTCTCTTACTATGTAAAATTAGCTCTTTTTTACCATACAGCGTGTTTTCTCTATACAAAGTGACATTGGCGAAGTGATATTTGCTGCTATAATGGAATTACAGCTATATCTACCAGCACAATTTTAAATATAAATTTAAAACTTAATTTATCACAAATGAAGCAATAATAAGGTACTTTTAAGAAAACCTTTCGTTTATCCAGATATTTTCCTAATACAACAGTATTATTGTTTGGGGTTGATGGAAAATTAAATGTAAACATCTAATAATATTGTTGTAACACAAAGGATCTGGACGCTTTTCTTTGCTTAGGACTTTAATGCTTTAGGAATTGAATAAATCTTGCGATATCTTGAAATATTCTGACATTATTAATTTATGAGGTGATATTGCTTAGGAGGTAGAATAGTTTTGTAATCTTGTGGTGGTTAAAAACGAAAGCTGTTCTTCAATATGAAGTTCAATGTATCGCAAAAAGTTTTCTTTTTATCAAGATCTAAGCTTATGTATAAGAGTCAGTTTCATGTATTATATAGATACTGAAACACTGGAATGGACACTATACAATCAAATGAATAATAACCTATAAGCTGTAATCCGCATTTCAAGTCAAATAAAATAAAAAATAGACAGGTAAGGAGGAGGAGGTACGTTCAGGAAATACTCTTAAGTATATTTGCTGGGATTTAGAAGGCTAAAAGACGTTCGTTAGTTAGTTCAATAAACAATATGAACATTTATTAAAGAGCATACCGAGTACACGTAAATGCAAAAATAAGCGCGTCGGTGTACCTCTAGGTTCCCAAGTCCCTTCTGCCTACCCTGCTTTGTCTGGGACACGCAGCGTAAAAGTAAAAAACACAAAAAAACTTGTTTTCACTTAATCGTTTTGTTAAGGGAAAGCGCGGCTTTGCAGAAACACTGAAATCCAAACCGAAAAACATCTTACGATAATAAATACATAAAATTTTGATTTTAAAATTGAAAATAAAAAATCCTTCCTTTTATATTGCTTGAACATATATTACCAATATATAATAAAACCCCGCAATCGCTCAACTCATATTCAAGCCTAGCAGTTAACGCACGAGTTGAACGTAGAAACTCAATTTGGTAGAGTAATTGAACGGACAGGAGCAATCGGATACAAACGTCTCGTTTCCAGTCGGGAGTTGTTCGAACAGCGGGATAATTTTAATTTTTAAGATCAAGAAATAGTTCTCAGTAAGTAGGTTGGTTTTTTACTCGGGGATTGAATTGTTTAGTATTTTCATTTTTTTGTCCAGGCATCGAGACGAAGCGCGGCATTGAGTGCCGTCACTCAAAACATGCATCAAAATTCGGCGGAAAGTGGAGAACGGAAGTGTTTTAATGTGGACGGAATTTCCTAAAACTAGGTTTCCATGTTCCATCTCCGTACCTTGCTATTTGTGTGGAATGTAAATAAAAAAATATATATTATGTTAATACAAATTCTTGGCAATCTAAGGCATACTGAAGCATTCGTAGTGCAGTAGTAATACGTCTGACTGCGAACGTGATGGTTACTTTCCACTTAGAGCACGTAGATTCACAAATTCCGACGTAAAGCGGACAACGAGGTTTCTTAATCGTGAATTCATTTATGCTTTACTCGTATGAACCATAAAATGCTGAAAATAATCTACTACGTTTTATGCAAATCAAATCAATACCAATTTATTTATTCCAAAAAAAAACAACTCTAAGAATACTATTATAATATTCAAAAAATGTAACTTGTAAATGTTTTAAACAGACACGAGAAAAATCGTATGCGCATTAAGTATTCTCTCATGTGTATGAAAAAATAAATAACATCGCAGGTGGCGTTCTATAAGAGTAATATGCTGAAGAGCTTGCACAACAATCTGTAGAACATCTTTTGAATTGCAGAAAGTTAGCGTTTCTTCCGAGTACTTAATAGTGCGAGTTTGAAAGTATTGCACGAGTTCTGAAGTGGGTATTAGTGTTTTTATTTCCCCCTTATCTTTACAAGTTGTTATCTTTTGTTACTATTGAAAACGTACTTTGAAAAATACATTGTTTATAATTTTTTTTATGTAATATTGACAGCCTACCATAAGCAGGGAAAGTCTTGTATCAAGGCACAGCATTCCCTGCTTACGCCCAATATTCAAGATATATCGTGTTAGGTGGTTCAACACAACGGTACACTTTATCCTGTTACGAGAACGAGGAAATAAAAATAATCATTTTCGAGTGGGAATAGAACCCATAACAATCGCATTCCGAGTGAGACGGGCCGGTCTTTAACTTAAAAAATTGTATAATGATAACACATAAATTAGGCGATATAGACAGATATACTTTACAAATATTTATTATTTAAAGGATTTATTAGGTACAAATAGTCTAAAAATGCTTGCATTCTCTATAGTATCAATATTATATTTCAGTAAAATGCACAAATATTTCTACTAGAAATAGGGTGTTCGTTATGTTGAATAAAATTCAGCTGCTTAGCCTTTGACGATATTATCTGAAAATATTTTGTATTAACTTCAACTTCTAGCAAAGGATCTTGTTTACGATACAATACTAAATATTACAATTTACAGTACTATATTTACATAAATCATTTTTTTTTTAGCTTCACGCTGTGTTTCGTACTTTTCGAGTGAGGGGCAGGGAGAACCTAGCTTTAAGACACTCTGTTCCCCGCCGTCCGCATTTTTTCGAGACTAAAAAATTTGCTAAGTAATCTAAATATGCAAAAACTTTGGACCCATTTTTACGAATATTGTGTGGATGGAGGAGTATGAAATTTAGCACACTCCTAGTTTATTTGTAGAAGTGCAGAACGCTAGTATTTTTCAATAATCCATACCTACATTATAAAATTGTGTCTGTGTCGGAATCAGCTGATCCGATTGTGATAAAATATCATATACGGTTATTGAAGGGGGTTATTGAAGGATGGACATGGGTTGCTTTTTTTCCTTATATTTGTATATTTTCTTATATTCTTAATTTATATTAGTCACGGTGGTCGTCGCAGTTTTACCTTTTTTGTAATAAAACTTTAAAATATACTGAATTTCTTCGGTAATTTTCATACGATCATTTTGCTTGAAAAACTTATTTTTATTTATTGCATCTTCAGAATGTTACATTTAATGGTTCCTCTAGTAAATATAAATATTTCTCTCCGAGTGGGAATCCAACCCACATTCTCGTTTACAGCTAAATGTCTTTGCCATTGCCTCGCAAGGGCCTCTAAAAATTATATATATTTAGGTAATTTAGGTTTAATCATGAAATACTCGCTACATTCACTAACTCTTAATATATTCTTAGCCTGTAATAGGCGTGACTATAAAAGAACAATTTAATTTTTCACATTACCATTATCTTTCTAGGATGAAATTAATTTCAGGTCGTAACAGCGTACCTGGAAAAAAGAATTTTTATTATTATTTGACATAATAATTTTTTAAATAAAAAAAGAGAAATTTTAAGACAGGAACAATATACCTATTACAAATATGAGGACATCGCACCATAGTGTGGCTGCATGTTACCGTACACGCAATGGTTGTAGGTTCGACTCCCACACAGGAAACTAAAAAACTCCATAAGCTGATATCCACTAATGTGTCTAAATCTCAATGTCTCGAATTCAACACAAGAATAGAGAACCTTAACATTAGTTTTTCCTGCCTACCCATTAATATGCTGCACGGGAAGTACAAATATTACAAAAAAAATATAGATTATAGATTTCAAAGGAATGTAAGAGCTGAATTTCTTTCTAAGACACTCCAGGAATACACAAAAAAAGCAACAAAACTACAAACTTATAATTCACAACAACAACTGCTTAAGATTTTTTCGAATGTTATTCAAAACCAAGGCTAGATACAATTAACCTCGAAACATGGCCACTTTTCACTGCCCTCTTACGTTCTAACGGTAAATTACGCGATCTTCCCCTGGGGGGTCGGATCGCGGATCAGTTTTATGAGAGTGCTTAATTTATCTTGAGATATACGTACTGAGATCCTCTTTCGTGTCGTGTTCATCTTTATTAGTGTTTAAAGTATTTGGATACTAGTATATATGAAATCTATGGATTCAGATTTATTTCTAAAAGTAATATATGTTACATATGTTTTATTTAGAATTACAAAAATATATTATATAAATTTATTTTAGGTTCATGCTGTATCCGAGTGCTGTATCCATATACAGAGAGCGAACCTGGAAACCTAGTGTTAAGATGCTTCCATTCCCAGCCGAATTCTTGGTGCATTGCGTGTACAGTAGCGGGACTTAACGCCTCATGAACGTATTAAATATATTCATTCTCCTAAGTGGAAAATAAAATATGTTGCATTTGCATACCTCCCGGTAAATACTATCAATGAATATCAAATTTTGATAGTGGTTACTTCGGGGCTAAAACCATGCAAAGTGACCGCAGTGGAAAGTTAGATATTATTTTATCCACCTTATTTACCTAATAGCAGCCAAAATAATCACCATCTAATTTTTATATTTCTTAATTGTATTTGAAGTTTGAAAATTTCAGATGTTATAAAATGATGAATATCTGGCAGGATTTGCCCACCGCGCTATGTATATTAATACTAGGTGTCAGCGTGCAATATGCAACATGTATTGTTCGTACATTTAAAAATATTGTCTAAAAAATTTTGAAAAATCTTAGTATTGAGAACAACAAAAAGTGCAGGTAAACTAAGAAGTAAAATAAAACTTCATAAATTTAAAAATATTATAAGTAGTAAAAATCTATATGTTTAACATACTTACTTCTTTTTTTATAACACTTATAGCTTAAAAAAAACATTACGTATTAAATGCAATTTCAAATATATACACATGCGCAATTAACTTTGACAAGTGCCTATAGATCACGGTAGATGGCGTTGAAAACGTACAAATCACGTCAGTCGCACCCCGACCTCGCCCGCGAGCGTACGTTATTTATGCGTCACGCAAGTGGTTTTATTGGAAATTTGTAGCCGTGTCACCACTCGGTTTAGTGTCGAGTAATGCATCCTAAATTTATGTTTCTTTTACAGTTGTTACTATAAATTCGATGGTAGTAAAAACGTGTTACGTATCACATTACAATTAAGCCTAGATGTAAAATAAACACGTTTATTGTTCTTTCTATAATATGGTTATAGGTACCTACAGAGAAAATACAGAAAGATTAAAGTCGAATATTCTTCTTGTTATAATTTTATGACTATCAATTATAATCTTATAGTCGAAATTTTTTCATTATAATAATTGGTAATAAAATATTGTTGGTAATTGATTTGTTATTTCGATTCCTTCATACATATTTCAAATACAAATTAACCTACAATAAAATTCAAATAGATAAACATCAATATTAACCTAATAGTGTTACTAACAATATCCGTTAAATGTTCTGGAAAATATAAATAATCTTCACAAACAATTTACATAACTTATTAAAAAAAAAT
>DVQM01001121.1:0-13085 GCA_018231645.1 Heliconius ricini | reverse complement strand
ATTACGACTTAAACTTAACTGTTATGATTTATGAAGGTAATCTCTACTAACAATTTAATTTTATTTACTTTACTATATAAAATATTGTATAATAGTGCTTAAAAAATATATATTTTCATCAACAGTTGAGTTCATTCCAATAACGATAACTTTTTTCTCAATGAACCGATTTTGATGAAACAATCTTTAATTGTTAATTTGAGTTAAAACAAAGCAATTGGTGATTTTTAAGTAAATCAGTTCAGTACTTTCAGAGAAAAATGAGAACATACATATCGACAGACAGATAGACAGACAAGAAATTTAAAAAAAATGTTTGCTTTCTATTATTCTTTTTAAGTGTCCCTCTATCCATTTTAGTCAAAAGTACTAAATATACAGACAAAATATTTTTACTGTCTTATTATATATAGAGATAGAAAAGCCGAGGCTGAAAAAAATGGTTTAATCGCCGTAAGCCTTTTATAATTTATTTCTCATTAAATCCCAATGATTCAAACATTAAGGAATGTATGTACGCCAAATTAGTTTGATGTAAATATTTTTTCCTAATACGTGCCGGCAATAATCAAACCATATTATTCGTTTATATTAATCCTTATCACATTAAATGATGTTTTATTAAAGACTAGCGGCCCGCCTGCGGCTTCGCCCGCTTTAACTACATGATTATGGATTTAATAAACAGAATTGATTAACAGTTATAATGACTTCTAATATGACTGATATCTAATAAGTTCTTTAATTTTCGCTATTATTACACATTTTAAAATGAAACTAATTTAACCGGATTAATCGCGTATATTTAAGATATAACATTTTGGAAACCCGACGTTTCGAACACTTTGCAGTAGTCCGTGGTCACGGGTAGACTGAGGTTGACATAATTATTATATCAAACTACCGCCAGCGATTTTTTAATTGCCTCATGTACTGCCCTGGATTCCCGCAGAATTATTCTGCCATGTTAATAATAACCGACCGTTGCTAAGCAATGGTTTGCAAAGTTTGTTGTTTTAAGAAAAAGTCACCCAAAATGAACTTGCTTGCTTGATATTCATCCTAATACATAAATATAATAGTCACTTTTAGCATTTTATCTAGATTGAAATTATAGTTTACTGTATAACATTCTAATTGATGTTAGTGCTTGCAGTTTCTCAAAGTTATTGAATGTATAAATTATATAAATTATTGGTAAAACCTGCATTTAATAACATTTATAAACGTGAGCAAAATGCTCTACGCGCGAGTGCTCGTGTAATTTCGAAAGGCGCGGGTGCTGGCGATTTAAAAGACAATGTGCAAACTAACTAGAACGGAGTCGCCATCGTAGTATAGAGAGAAGTTTGAAAAAAATTATTATTTTAAATATTTTTAAAGTGTTCATTCATACTTAGGAAAGAAAAATACTTATTTAAAAAACGTATAAAAATTTGAACGTAGCGGAACTCGAGCCCGCGCCTCTCGAAAAAATAATTTATTAACTATAGGACTGTTGGCAGTTTTTCAAAAGGTATAAGAATTTAAAAAATGCCTAAAATATACTTTCTTCGCATGTGTTATAAATATTATTTGGTGTGTATTAACCAACAAAAATACTATAAATATGAAATATACTCAATTATATATTTATCAAAGGCCGTCGCGGCGCAGATGCGCAAGGGTGTGACTGTAACGCGAAGTTGTAGGTTCGATCTCCACTGGGAGGAATGATTTATTATTTATTAATATATTAATTTCTTCGCTCGGGCACTAAGGCCGGCGTTGAGTCATTCAACACGCTATACATCGAAACATTCAGGGGAAAGTGGGAAACGGAGTCTCTTAACACTAGGTTCCATTTGCCTAGCCTGCTATATATGGGATACACAGTAAATATGGTTTAATCTTGTTTATTTGTGAACCATTTGAAATGAAGCAAATATAAAACATTACGGGAAGTTTTCTAAAATATAAAACACTTAAATCAGTTAGGCCGTTTCTGAGACTAGTGTGAACAAACGCACAGAGGAGGAGGAGACCCAGGACACGCGGGTCCGAGTACCGCTACGTTCAAATTTTTATACGTTTTCTAAATAAGTATTTTTCTTTCGTGTGGAATAACACTATTATAATGTTAAAAATATAGATGAGTTATGATTTTTTTGCAAGTATCGATAAGTTGCTTTTTTTTCAAATATTTATTGAATGTTCTTATAGGAAGATGAAAATGCAATCTGTTTTAATAACTCTTACATTAGAAAACTTAAGTATGCTGCAAACATGCATTATCGGTATGTTAAACACGAACGTAATTCAGTGTAATAAGTAAATAATTCAGTAGTTTAGGCGGGCAAAGCGCGGCGCTGATATCCACCTATTACGACAAAACGTTTCTGGAGCTCAATCTGTCCGTCTATCCAAACCATTTTTTGCAAGACTGCTTGGATGTTACATACCTCAATGTTAAAGTCTGTACAGCACAATCATTTTCTACACAACCAATCGGTTTTACAGTCACACTTTGTGCCACTGCGCCACGACTGGCCTCAATTATTAATAATTTTTTGTTGCGTTTATATCAAAACTCTAAGATACTTCCCGTTAAAAAATTACATGAAATTAAATCACGCTTCACGCTGTGTCCAGCACACATGACGGTAGGCAGAGGGAACTTAGTGTTAGGACAATCCATTCCCCACTTTCAGCCAAAATCTGGAGCATTGACTTTAAAAATAAGTAAATTTGTCAACAGTCAAATAAATAAGACGTTTCTAAAGTCATTGTTTTGCCCAGAATCTTGCCAGCGCGATTCGGTAAACGATGTTTTAGGCCATCTATTGGACTTACAACTTGTTGAATTGTAACTTTTCGAAAACTGTTAGAAAAATACTACTATGTTTATGTTAAATTTATTATTAGTATAGATTACACTTACACGACGTAATTAACGTTTAGCAAATAATAACTCAACAATATGTTTTATGCGTTATCAACATTAAATATCATATGTAGTCAATAGATATCGTTGCGTAAGTTTCTAAAAAAATATATATAAATTAAATATAAATATCTTAAAAACTTTAAGTACATTATTTTTTGATAGAGTGTAAAGGTAACCAAACTATAAAAATATATAAAAAATATAAGTTTTTTGTGCACCGCGCCATCTATTTAAGATTTAAAATGAAGGACACTTCAAAAATGCTGTTTTTATGTTAAATTTCACCTAACATAAACTTATAGGAACCGAAAACGATGTTGTGCTTAAGTATTAAAATGATTAATGTTCCTCCCGTCGCAATTAGTGTTTAACTCCACAGAATGTTTTATGCGTTATTACCTATATAGATTCGTTAGTACCTATTATTTGTTGTCAATAGATGGCGTTACTTGTATCGATTTCTACTATCTCAAATATAAACTTCTTGAAAACTTAAATACTTATATCTTTTGATAGAGTGAAGCGATTACAATGAAATAAAAACTAAAACTTACTGGGATTTACTTGTTATTTTTATATATAAAAGTTGCTAAAATTTATTCTGTACGTTATACGTGATCACATAAACAGACATAAAAAATCCAAAAATGTTGGAAATAGATTCTGTTAGTTATTCTTAAACACCCTGGCTATTTTTTTAAAAATATTTTCAATGTACAGAAACGACTTTTCTACAGATCAAAAGTAAATATTGGTAGGTAAATATAAGTTAGCCGATAAATATTGGTGAATAAATTATAAAATTATTTCCATTAATTATTAGTAATAAAATAAAAAATTGTAATTCAAATATTTATTACAATCACCTTAATATACATTGACACTATACATTCTTATTTGCATTAGTTATATTTTAAACATATATACGTATACTATAATATTCTATCTGAACTAAATCAAAAAAATATTAACGTATTATATTGGAACGATAACAGAGCAAAAAGTGTGACTGTAAAAGAGACTGGTTATGAGTTCGATCTCCGGTCAAAGAAATGAAATATTTATTTAAATTTATATTTCGGTTTCTTCGCTCTGGAGTCGAGGCAAAGCGCGGCGTTGCCACCGTCCACCACTCTACACGCAATGCCTCTAAAATCCATGGGAAAGTGGGCAACGGAGTATCTTAACACTAGGTTCCTCCTGTTTACCTTGTTGTGCATTGTGTTGATTTTTATAATTTAAACTAAATGTACTTAAGTTTTCCAATACATTTGAAGCTACATAATACATATGTCAGAGTAAAATAGAAATAAACTCTATTTCTAAACTTGTTCTTCTATTTCTCAATAGTATAAATACAACATATAATAGTAAGATACAATAACAAAATATAAATAATATGTTAAATACTGTGACACACTATAACAACTTTGTACCAGTTATTTTTCAGCAAATATCGTGATTAGACTATAGTTCATTCTCATTCTAGCTGAACCTTCTTCATTATAGTATACATACTCTATGAGTTTCAAATCTTTAATAGTTTTCAAATAGTCTTCTAGGAAATCTTCTATCAGTTCTGGAGGTATTTTAAACGGATCGATTGATGCTATGTGATCTGATTACCAAAAATGAATTATCATGCAAAAATATTTAAAAATTATGTTGTCAAGAAAACTCTGTTGTATTATCAAATGTTGATTGCGTCGGGGAGTGGTTGCTAAGTAACAATTATAAATTATGTCCTAAGGAATGTATGAGAGATCTACGTTTTTAGCTTCACGCCGTATTACCGTTGAGATATTGTTTTAGCGAAACTTTCGATATATGTTGCGTGTTAAGAGGCGGCATTAAATGCCGTGCTTTATCTTGTTAACAGAGCAAGGAAGTGAAAATAGTTCATTCCATTGAACCCTGGTGCCACTGCGCTATGGTGGCCACACAAACCCTTTTATTTTCTAAATGTGTTTACTTTTTTGTTAAACACAGAACTTAACGTTTTAAAAAACTAGCGAAAAATAGAGAATATAAAGACTTTCTGCCAATCTCACAAAAAGTGATAATAAACATTTGTATTCGAAATATTTATTTACTTACTTTTAATAGCCTCCACGCCGATGAATGTATACGATTTTTTAGTACAACGTACATTAATATTGCTAAATCCGACAGATGTCATCATTTTTTTAATTTCTTTTTCAGGGTCCTTTAAAATAAAAACAATTATAAAAATCGGATCCAAAAGACATGAAATAATATTTATGAAATGATATTTAATTTTTTAATCACCTGGCAATCATGGTATGGTGATACGAAATGTTCAACGTCTCTCAGCCAAATATTCCATTTTTTTTGGCGGGCTAATGCTCTATAAATAATATACACAGGTACGCGTCCTAAGAATGTAAGTAAACAAGTACCACCCATCGCCATTAGATTGTAAATATTTGCGATTGCTATCCTGAAACGTAAAAACGGTAAATTCATCTACATCATATAGAATGGATTATATCACATAGAATAAAGAAATAATACACATCGGCCTATCATTCGATAGGATAGGATCTACACGTAATCTCAGGCCTATGGAATTTTCGATAGGATCTACACGTAATCTCAGGCCTATGGAATTTTTGGATAATTTGTCATCGTCATAGCTTTGTTTTACGTCAACTGCTGGACAAACGGTTTCCCTCAAGGTTATACACGACGTTCGAGTCTGCGATTTCTCCATCTGCGCTTGCATCCAGCAGTTTCAAGTAGCCATGACTTGATCGTTGGTTAGAGGACATACCTACGATAATTTCCATTATACCCTGTATATTCTGAAAAAAACTCTGAAACTTTTGTTTGTGAACTTGTGACGTACTGTGCGGTTAGAAAATTCGGCGATAGGTAACAATTCAAACAGTTTCCCAGAAAATTCCCCATTATAAATACGGTAGAGAGCGCACGGCGAAGACATGTCTATACACAAAGTCAAAGTGTCATGCTTTTCACAGATCATTGATTCTCCAACGATTTGAACAGTCCTACGTTGTATGCGACCAAATGGATCAAGCTGATACCGACGTGCATCAGCCTAGAGATGATGGGACGAACAGAATAGGGCAGGCTTCATATGGAGATATGACGCCGAATCTGGGCCCTCCTCATGGTCAATCGGTGTTTAGGCGTAAAGTACTGTCTCACTCTGCTGATGACCTCCAGCTTTTTTGAGGCCAACTTGGACTTGCTTTTCAGATGATCGCGATACTGCCAGTCGTTACAAACGCTAAGGCCTATTGTATTGTTATTGGTCGCGGCTATAAAGGGAATGTTTTGGAAGAATGGCGACATGACAAATAGGGTTTTTTTAGTAACGAGCAAACTTGTGTCTTTGGGAGTTGTATTTTATTCTTCCTCTTACTTGTGCAATAAATTATTCATAATTCTTGCTGGCTTGCGTGAGGACATAGGTCCAACACTAGAGGCCCCTTAGAGAATATACAAATGTTTTACTGTGACGCATCAGCCGAGTTCCATCTCTGGGTAACCACAGGTTATTGCCCAGTCGCCGGTTAATACGTAGGAACTATGGAAAATGTGGAAATCTAAACTAGGACTATGGAATGGAATTTGGATGGACTGGCTAATGGGCTATTAAATATAAACAGAAATGTTTTAAAAAGTTTTGGATAATAAATGGTCAATTTACTCGCACATTTCAAAGGTTCAAGAAAATATCGAAAAAAAAAGATACTATATACATAAGTAAGAAAGTAATCAAAATAACATTTGGTATTATTTCTATTATGTACCTACACGTAATTTCTATACAAAAATTACTGATATTTTAACAAACACATAAATGTGAAATGAGAACCAAGTTCAATATTATGATATATGCCTTGGCTTGTTGACTTCAATTGAATTGAGGACGTCGTGACGCATGGGCAGAAGGGTGTGACTGTAACGCAATGGTTGTGGCTTCAATTTCTACTCGAGGAAATTAATTATGGTATATTAATATTTTCATTTCTTCGATACGCAATGCCTCGAAAAAATTGATGGAAATTGAGAAACAGGAAGTATCTTTACACCACCCTACTCTACCCTCTGCCTACCCTGCTATATACGGGATACAGCGTGAAGTTGATTATTTCATACAAAATGAGCCCGTAAACTTAATTTTGAAGTTATTTTATGTTATACAGTGTACATCTCGATGACCTGAAATTGATACGGAAGCCTCGTTGGGCGAATCCAACTCGCATCTGACCAGTTTTTTTTTCTGTTAACAAACATAGTTTTTACTTGTGCCCGCTGAATTATAAATTGAAATGCCAATAACTATAAGTTGAATCACATTTTCATTTTTAATAAATAAAATTACTATCAAATACACAGCATTTTTTAAAGTTCACGGATCTATACTAATATAATAAAGCGGAAGAGTATAAAAGCTAAGGAAATACTAGTCGGATTTACAGTTTTTTTTTTGTTTTGAATGAAAGCTGCATTTCTAAGAAGTGCAATAAGCTATATAGCACCAGATTGTAATTCTTAGTCAGCTTTAAATAACGTATTTCTTTAAGTGCGTGAGCTGCAAAAAATAGTTTAATATATATATAAGTACATTGTACTACAAAAACATTCCATTTCATCATTTCTAAAATAAAGTTCGCAACACTCTATATTTATCTCTTATAGATAAAGATAAGTCACAATAAGGCATTTTGTGACAAAAAAATAATCAAAAATTCCAAGGTGATATTTTATCGTTATATCTCTTCTCTTTTTATAATCGCTATATTATCTTATTATATTCGCTAGCGGCGAATTTAATTGCTGTACCTGTTATTAAAGGTAATTACGTTATCGTACATAATGAGTGCATGGGCCCGTAAACTTAGAATCACTTCATTAATTGATATTATTCATTAATTGATATTATTATTATACATTAGATTGACACAATATTTTAATAATAATTTTACTCAGTGACTGTGAGTATTGTATATTGGAAATGTTGAGTGTAAGTGTATATTATTACGAAGAAAATGATGAAGTGTGAATAGAACAATAAAATTGTTAACCTTAGTACTTCTACATGTAACTAAGGGATGAAAAAAAAAGAGTATGCCTTTTGGGGTGTCATTATAATTGTGTTTATAAATGGTATGGATAGAGAAGAAAGTATATTGATGATGAAAATATTTTCTGCATTTAAGGGCAAAAAATAAAAAAATGAATTCAAACGAAAATTGATTTGAACAAAATTGATTTCGTGATTTTCGTAGAAGCTATGGGATAATTCTGATGAAAATATCTTTCGGTAGATTGAGAACTTCTTCTTTTAAAGTCAGTTAAAAAATATATATCAAGATTATAATGTTTGTAGTAGTAATATATGTTTTTTATTTGCTGTTTGCTTCGGGACCCTTCACATACTGGTTTTCATTTTTTTTTAAAAATCAGTATCTGTCTCCTGCACACAGCAGGGTACGCATGGGGAACCTAGTGTAACAGATTTTATAATACCTCGCATTATACAAACCGCTATTTAATATGTATTCTGTCTTGTATGTACTATTGTATGATTTAATTAACAATAATAATTTACAATGATATAATAATAATTTTGTATTAGCCTATAAGGTATATTACTAAGTATAGTACTTTCACTATATTTTTGAGGCCAGTCGTGGTGCAGCGGCGCAAAATGAGACTGTAAAACTGACTGGTTGTGGGTTCGATTCCCACTCAATGAGATGAAATATATACTTAAATTTATATTTCAATTTCTTCGCTCTGGTGTCGATTAAAATATAAAACTTATTTAAGTACTCACTCTTGCTGTGTTATCCAATGTAGGGTGTAATTAGAAAAAACTAGATCATAGCTTCCTCGCAACTCGTCAGGTAAGTCACCCTCTATGTCGAGGATGGTGAAGTTAATATGGTTGGTCGCATGATGTTTGTTTGCGAATTGTACCATTCTTTCACTTTTATCACTTCCCACGACTCTAGTGCAATTACTTGGTAAAAATTTTACTAGCACATTTGTCGTAATACTTCCATCTCCACTACCTATATCTAAAACTGTGTTCTCAAATTTTTGCCATTTAATCTTCTGGATATATTCTTCTAAACACAGCAAAGCGTCCCTTTTTTGTAAATTATTACTTTTATGATATAGTTCAGCATTGTACATATTAAGATATTTTTTAGATTTACATATATTTTTAATGAAAAAAAAGGGCGCGCTCTATGTCCTTGCGATCGACGCGGTTTCGGCGGACAATCTAGTCAGGAGCGTAAATCGTATGTATTTATATGTATGAGTTGGCATCGTTAAACGTTGACTCCGGCAAAGATAGTCGGGGAAAGCAAGATTTAAATGAACCTATTTAATCGGATTAAATGGACAATAATTGAATGGATAATAATGTCACGCTGTATCTCGCACACAGTAGGATAGGATGAGGGAACCTGCTGTTTAGACACTTCGTTCCCCATTCCGAATCTGGAACTCAGTGCTGCGCTTTACTCCGACATCAGAGAGAGGAAATGAAAATATTAATCATTTCATTTCCTCGAGTCAGAGTCGAACCCACAACCTGTCTCGTTCACTGTCAAACTTTGTGCCCCTGTGCTGGCAATTTTATTGTTATTCAAATCAAATCAGCTTCACGCTGTAACTCGCACGTAGGTAGAGGGAACCTAATGTTAAGATATTCCGTTTCCAATTTCCCTCGAATTCTGAAAGCATTTCGTTTTGATTGGCGGATCTCAACGCCGCGCTTAGCTTCGACACCAGAGCGAAGAAATAATTACTCTTTGGCAGTTCTCCAAAACGCACAAATTTGAATTTCCTTTTGCTTACTCATTAATAGTAATATGAATAACACATTAAATACTTAACTAAAAAATAAAGAAGAAGTTTTGACGAATTTAATGATTTAGTGTATACAAAAATATGTTTTAAGAAAAAACTTCCAAAAAATTTAAAATTTTTCGTGGAGATTTGGTGTGATCTCAGCTAATTTCTTTTTAAAAATATTCGTAATTAAACTATATTTCTTTTTTTTGCTATTTTTAATGAAATAAGTACATACTTAAAGTTTTTAATTATAAAATGTGCTTATAATTTAGGTGTAGTTACACAAAAATCGATCGCAAAAAAAGTTTCTAAAAATAGGGTCATTGATCGAGCGAGCCACATATTTATATATTGCCACGTAAATATGTTATATATATGTAACGTACTGATTATTTTGGGTTATAATAATGTTAATATGCAGAGCTTTAATATCCGACGGTGCAACGGCCACCACGGACGCTTTAACGATTTATATAATACATAAGTCTTAAATTGGATGTTCCTAATTTTAGCTCATCAATCGTCATTGATATCTTTATTTACTTTGTGAGCTACTCTCACTAGTTCTAAATAATGTATTAATTATATAAAATTTTTATTTATACAAGATACAATTTTACATATAATATTTATTTATATATTCAAAATCAATTACATTATATAAATGTCACAAATTATTAAACAAAAAATATTATTTAATTATTTTATTTTAAGTAATATTCATACTATATTAAGTATTGGTAATTTACTATGTTACTCTCTCTCTCTTGTATTCGTATTCCTGAGTTAACACTATGGAATATGGAATGGAATATTTTATTTAAGGACATTTCTTTACCAATTCCTTACACACTATCAAATCTATTATAGAACTTATGCCATGATCTTACTTAATGCAGATTATTTAGGCATTAGTAAAGATAAACTTTCTTTTGCTTATTTTAAAGATTTAACATGTGTTAGATTTAAAAAGTTATCTGTGCAAATTATCGATCTATATAATTAAAATATATAGAAATAAATGAGTAGGACTAATTAAATAAATTCTAAAGTTTATTTGAGATATAACGTAATAAATCAATCGGCAAATCAAAACAATACCATTCCATAATTATATTGACATTAACCGGCATGTTTTGTATTTATTGAAACGTGGTCGTGCTTAGATAAGAAATCTCTCTAGATTAAGCTTGTCTTAAGTTGTCATGTGTTATCTTGACATGTACTCATGACCATATAGACACATACATACTCATGACATATCGATAAGATGCTTTTAAACGATGCAATTAATTATAACTATAATATAATATGATTGTTTTTTAATTAATTATTACCTTTTATATATTATTAAATATTTATTACAACTGTAGTATAAATATAATATAATATAATATTATTGGTTTTTTTAAATGAGTTTTAAAAAATAATTTGAAATAAATATTTGTAAAAACAAAAACCCCGACTTTAGAAAACTAAAAAGAAAATAAACAAGCCCAATAGTTTAATAGGATTAACAGTCGGGACTTCTTTAAATTACGCAGGGTTCCTGGTAAAGATTTTAATGATTGAAGAATTACTTATAAGTCCCGACTTGTTTAATTTCCTTGTAGTTTTATGCTGTAATTACGTTATCTACAGCCAGAAGTTCGAAAAAAAACCAAAAACTGTTTAAAATAATTTTAATTAATTAAAATAATTACATTTAAATCTTATTACGAAAAGTGAAAGTATGACCTACTCGATGTAAGTTCAAACTAATTATGATCTAGAAAATACAATAAAATATATAATAATATAATATAGTAATTGGCAAATTGCAATTATGCATACTCACGCTGATGATGTCAACACTCAACACTGTTCACATAAAAGGAGTTCCTGATTCGGCGTTCTTCATGGGAAATATAAATGTAACTCTTCCACCCTCAGATCAGCAACTATTTTAATACGTTAAGATAAAATGTTGCTGCTGTTGATGGGTTGCGATGCCTATAATTAGTGCGGCTGCACCTAACACGAAGACATATAAGGGTATTGTAGTATGATAAAAGGTATTTGAATGGAGCTTGTCGAGTTGTAATGGTTTTCCTTGAATTATTATTTCTTGAATGCTATGAAGTTGCCTGCCTGTAAATCTATTGAGTTTACTTTGAGATGAGTAGGAACATTATCTTGATTCACTGTGCTGAACGGTATTTGCATCAATTTCACTTCATCACCGTCATTTACGATAGTGAATTCCGCATTTTTCATATTTCATGGGAATACTGATTAAATAGCTGCCCTGGAGCAATGTGAATTCTTCTCTGCCACAGCCTAATTTTACTTTGCTGAGATGCGGGAAGGATAGAACATAATGTTGATCGTCCAGCTTTTCTATTGCCTCTTTTTCTAAAGTTACTGTTGTATATTGACAAAAATCATTTAAAACTTAATGAACAATAAGTTCCTGCACGCAGTCAGGATCAGTACGAACACGTTGATTTACTTCCTTTTCACAAAGATAACAGTGTTTAACCTTCGGACATCCAGTTTCCGTGTACAAAAACGAGTTCTCGTTAATTTCTATTGAAGGATATGGAGGTATAATGATATTTTGGACTTTGTTAGATACAATAGAAAGCTTATATAGGTCGTAGGTACTTGCAGAAATTATTGGAAATTTAAAAATTATTACTATTTGCTTATCTGTATAATAGCATTCTGGTTCTATAATATTCTCTTAATTCTAAGTTTATTATTTGATCTTTATTATATATACTTCTTAATTTATCTATCCTTAATTTTAAAACACTTATCTTTATCATAGAATGGTGTGTAGTTGAAACTCGAATAAAAGCTAACAGATTTTCTACCCTTATAAACTTGGTCATTAAATCTTCTATATTTTCTCCTATTATTACTAAATTTTGCATATTTAGTTAAACTATCTTTCCTGTAGATATTTGAGTTTAAAATGAGTTCTAAAGTGTTATTAATTTTAATTTGATTTTTACCCACTGAGTAAGTATGCTACTATATTTCGACATCCACTTAAACTAACATGATTATTAAATTCGGATACCATTTTATCTTGATCATTTTCTAATAATTTTATCGCATTATTATAATTTAAAGCGTCTTTGTAATCTAACGGTCTTATTCATAAAAAAACCCCTATAGAACGTTTAAAACGTTCATTAGTTAAAATGCTCTATAAGCTTATGAAACGTTCGATAACACTGCGTATTCATAACTTTTTTTTTTTTTTTTTTCTGATGGACTTAATGCTGTTGACCTGGAAAGGGCTTGA
>DVQM01001120.1:0-13086 GCA_018231645.1 Heliconius ricini | reverse complement strand
ATATATATATATATATATACACACACACACACAACTTAATATTTGAAATATTTAAATGATTCACTTGTTTTTTCTCTATTATTCAATCAAATTAGTTATGTTATAATTTGCCCTGCTGTCTCCGGGCTACTACGACAATAAAAAAAAATATAAAATAAAATACAAACAACATATTGTTGTATTTTTTTGGGTTTTTTTAAATAGGGAATAATTTTTGTACCGCAAATATAAGGTTGATATTCATCTAAGTTTGAATAGTGTGTGGTCCGCTACTAGTATTGCAGGAGCCATTCCAAGATGAATACTTTCCGTCAGAATAAATTGCCTTTAATGCAAATGTTTTATGGGACACACAACAGAATATCGCGTGGATGCGAGGATTTTTAAAGAACCTGTTCTTGTGTTTATGTATTAATCATTCAAAATTCTTTACATTATATAATATATACAAATCTTGGTAATATATATTTTAAAAGCGAGGTAAAGCTTGGCGTTGAAATTCGTTACTCAACAAGCACTACCTCCAGAATTTGATCTAAAGTGGAGAATGGAAGTATTTTAATGGGAACTGAGTGCCTTAACACTAGGTTATCAGTTTACTTTTGCCTACCCTGCTACGTGCAAGATACAGTGTGAAGCTCAAAAGGATGATTCATTGCCCCGAATGGAAATTGAAACCATTATCATCGTGCTTATAATCAGACACTGCCCATGACCCCTGCACCATGACAGCCAACAACAAAAAATACAAAAATACACCAGAACCAGTTCTCTACAATATTTTCCTTACAACCACAAACAATAGTGGTAAGAAAAGGATTTTCTTAAGCACGTCGTGGTCCAACACAACGTATACTGTAAATCTAAACGCAACGTAACCTAAGACAATACATAATACATGTTGCAAAAAGTCAAAGCATATTTCCTACTTGTTCTGTTTTTACTTGAGCACCCGCTGATACCATCTAGGCCATGTTTCAACGTGGTCCTACATACTCGTATATTGTATTCCTAAAGGCCCTGACGCGTGCACAGATGTATACGATAGTGTAACGTATTATGACGTGTGAATAAAAATTGTAAATTGTGAACATTTTGATAATGTTTTCTTTCTTGTAGGTGTGTTTTTTATGGTATTATAATTATCTATTCGTATATTGTTAGGATACGCGGTGTGGTAGAAAATAAGTGTATGTTACTCTAGATATGAAAAAGTTGTGGGTGCATCATCTTTTATAAAAATAAACAACAATTATTTTTAACGAAATTATACATATTGATAGGAATAGAAATAGGCACTTAACACCGCTTTTTGTTAAAAATGTGTTGCTGCAACTTAGTACACATTAAAGAATGTTAGACCCAGAAAACTATGACATATATTATATATGTCATAGTTTTCTTTTTGTTTACTTTAAATATTCCCTTGATAAAGAATCGAACCAGCTACCAACACGTATATATAGTTATAGAATTCTACCTCTAATTTCAACTATAGACTGTGGATGTTGCTTACTATAGAAGAAAGTGACCCATAACATAAGTTATCCTGCTGCTAAACACACAATGTTATATTAACTTGTTGACGATATTATAGGTGGCATTTTAGCGCACGTCTCGGCGTCCCCATATTAATCACGTGACCTAACAAGTTTCCCCTACACAAAGACAAAGAGGAACAAATGTAACATCGAAATTACTTTAATTGATTTTGACAATAGTTTTTTTTTGTTTTTGTTTTTGTTTTTAAAAAAATGTCAAGAATAATGGTCGGATAATTAGAATAAATATTGATGTAATTTTTGGTTTATTGGAGTATAATTTTTGTTATTATCTTCCCTTTGAGAAGATTTTATAACAATATGAGATTTTTAAAATATAATATAAATATTTTTTTTATAATAGAACTTATAGATAGAGATTTTTTGCAAATTCGAAAATATGTGCATTCAAATCGTTGTTATTTTTTTATGTATACATATAATAAATTGCACATAAAAGTGTAATTCATATCTATTAAAATCTTTATTCTATGATCTCAACCACCACTGCGCCCTAAGGTGAGACGTGATGGCTTATTAGGGGAACTTAGAACTTTTGGGCTGTGTTTACTTACGTGGGGTACAAAATACGTTCACCCATTTGACTTCTGTTTTCATTTTTATCTCTATCGCTATCAACACGTTAGAAAAGGAGAAAAAAAATGTCAATAAATATAGTATATACCTGTAGGGGATATATTTGCTTGACTTAGTTTAGAAATGTCGTTAGGGACATGTCGAAAGCTAATGTAATATGTTATAATTTGTCCCTTGACGTAAGCTTTTTGACCTTCTAAATGAAGTTCATGAAGTTTATATTTAAGTATATGCCTATATATGGTTGTTTGTCGAAGTTAATTCTATAATATCTACTAAATAAACTTAACATGATAAAAATAGTTACTACATCCGGCTAATTTATACACAGTACACAAAGATTTTCATTTTCATATTCTTAAAATAAGAAAATAAACTACTATATTGTAACAAAGTTCATGTTCAACAAAGTTCATATATATTTAATTTGCAATAACAGCTATCGTACACAGCAATATTTTTTAAGCGCCAAAACTGCGAAGAACAAGACCCTAGGTTATGCTCATTTCAATGTGAAATAAAGTACAATAAAATAGATTTGCATGCAAAATTGTTATTATGAGGTTTGAACCAACAAAATCACCCAAGTATCCAATTATAAATAATTGAACGTCGTTAAGGGCTGTTTTAACCCTATGACTTGAAAAAACTGTATGAATGGCTTGTTAGCGTTTTAAAGTCGATCCCTAGAGAACTGGCGAGCTCTTTCTACAATTGTATATATAAAACAATTTAATTATTTTGAAGTTGTAGTATTGCAAAACTTAATAAAAAATAACAACAGAATTCTATTCAAGATGTCGTATCGATCGTAAAATATTTTTGGGCATTTTTATTGAAATGATAATTTAGTAGTTAATGATAAATTTGGATAATAGAATATAAAAAGGACAGGAAGCTAACGTTAAAGCTGGTAATACAGTACATTGCCTGGTTGTACACTGATATTTCGACAAAAATCTCTGCCCTTGTAAGACCAAATTCAGACGGAAAGTTGAGAAGAGCTTATAAAATAAAGAGCTTATAATATATAGTCTATTTTGTTATGCGGAATAAAGTGGGAAGCTTAAACAAAACCGGTCAAGTTCAAGTCGAAATCACTCACGAAAGGGTTCCGTCCTATTATCTAAGTACATGAACCACCAAACAATCACGTTTGTTGTATAGGAAATATTTTATTCTCAGTCTTACTCTCACGGCTCATAAGATACAACCTCGAAGATGGACAGACAGCAAAATCCTAATAAAAAGGTCCGTTTTAGCCTTTGTAAGTGAAAAAACAAAATAAAATCCTATTTTACAACAATCTAATAGATATTTAATAATATGCATACGATTTTATTATTTTTCTATCACAAGTATGTCACACAATGTAGTTCAAACCATGTTTGGTAATTCTTATCTAATAAGAAAATAGATAAAAGCACATCAAAGTTCACCATAAACTATTGACTTAGTGATGTTTACGACGTCCTGTAACGATTGCTTGTAGTTTTAAGATCAGCATCTTCACAAATTGTGTTTTATTGTATCATGAAACATTTATAGCTTTTACGATATGACTTTAGTGTGGAGGAAAAGGACGAGGAAACAATGCGTTGAATCCTCGTTTTTAAATTTTATGGGTATTTTCTATTGAATATTAGGTATACTAGCTGTTGGTTTATATTGTTTTAACTTGTTTTGTTTTTAACTTCCCGTATATAACGACTCCAATACTCCGTCCTCCGGTTGCCAATTCGATTAATCGATCTACTCATTTCACTACGCTACTTTTATCTGATTTTTTTGTTTTTTATTCATATAAGACTTGTTGATCTATGTGAAACTATCTCATTATATTTATTTGTATAAATTTGATATGAATGTATTTTTTACAATGTGTACTAGAGAGTCAGTATGAACAAGATAAAATCATATTAAAATAGAATTAATAGAATATATACAAAACAGGATATAAGAAAAGCACTTTCATCATGTTCATATTAAATTAAATCAGCTTCACAGCAAAAATAATACAAATTGATAACGCTATAGAACTTTTTATCAAGTCCATTAATATCGCGGATCTTGTCTTTGTGGCTGGTCCGCTAAATTATACGGCCGCGGTCCGTAGTACCCCATTACGTAGGAAATGCTCTAATGCATCTCATTCTCTATTTGTCAAATTATATAGCACTTGTATAGCGTCTTGTCTTGGAATAAGATAACGGCGTTGAGTGTCGTTTTATTGCTTATTAGTTACGGATCCGGTATGCAAGTTCTGCTGTCGTTGTGTTGTAAACTTTAGCTTGTTATCTAAGTTTTAGTGAAATAAGTTAAATTTTGATTCAAATTCAAAATTCGAGGCTGTTGTGGTGCAGGAATATAAGAGTGCCTGTAAATTCGATTCTGGCGATGTGCGTTTGATTTTTGTCCCGTAGGGTTGAATATTGAATGTTTTGATTTTCTCCTTCTGGTAACGAGGCAAAGTGCGGTATTCAGTTCTGCTACTCAATATCTAATCCTTAAGAATTTGGTGGAAAGAAAAACGAAAATGTCAATTAGAAATGCATCTTAACACTGCTGTCCCAAGTTAATTTTGCCTACTATATTATATACGGGATATAGCATAAAGCTAAGAAAACATTAAATAAAGTTATTCTTTTTAAGTGCAATTTTGTCATTATTCATATTACACATCATTACGAAAAGAAATATAATTAAGTATATACAATAACCTCCATTATCTAGTGTTTAGCTTCGGTCCCTAATAAGACAATTACTTCAAGCTTTCCAAGAAATTTCAATCGTTATAACAAATTCTATAAAAAATATTACATGGGGTTGCCAGGTGACATCAATAATACATGCCATAAATTATAACGTGAATATATCAAATGTAAAGGTCGCAGATACTACAGTAGTTTACTGTATTAATGACACAGTACAACTTTATAGTTAAAGTTCATAATAATAGGTTTGTTCGAAAGTGATGATTATAAGTGAGAAGTGAATGTAAATAATAATGGAATATTGTATGTGAGACGACATTAAATTTGTGCTAGTAATGTTTAAGTTACTTCTCGTCTTGCCTAGTGTGGTGTCCCGTAAAGGTCAATAGATCTAATAGAATCATTAAAATTTTGTAAATAATTAAAAAAAAATAACATTTTACGTGTAAATAAACCTTAATCAATCTTTTTCTGGTTCTGCGCGCAGTTCTTTTAAAGAAAACTCTTAGTGGCCCCTTTTATTTTAGTCAAACGATAAGTGTATAATATTCATAATTTTACTGCTATTTCTATTGAAAAAGCCCACTAGTAACAGTGAATCATAATAGGCAAAAATATATATCATATAAGAGATTTGAATCTACGTATAACCTTTCTATAAGTATGTATCACTTATAAAAGCTGTCATTAGTACCCTGTCGACACGCCTCACGTGACGCAATTGGTGATATAAATATACAATGATTGTGAGTTCAATCCTCACCGGTGTAATAAATGATTGTCCTTAGGTATTTTGATAATATAAAATGTGGAGTTGAGTTCCGCTGTGCAAGACGCAATGTCTCGAAATCGGGTGGAAATCAGAGAACGGAATATCTTAACTATAGGTTGTCTTGGCGTCTACTTTTTATTCGAGATAAAGTTTAAGTTTGTAACAATAATAATTATTTATAAAAATATAAACAAGATTTTTCCATACAACAGTACAGCTATTAGCATACAAACAGTACAGCAGACACGATAAATTGTTACGATAAGGCTCTGGTAAATGAAGTAGGGAATGCTCTAATTACACGTTCTCGTAAATTAGTTCGAATACATGCATTGTGAGAAGGATCCATGTTACTGGAATAAAAGAACTTGCATCTTGTAGGAAGAAGGGAAGAGCGTAGTGTCATATTCTTTTCTTTACACTTTCTATATACATATACTTACTGCTCGTTATTTTGTTTCCTTGGGCTCTATAATGCAGCGTTAATATAAACAAAAAACTTTTAGCGCTCTTTTAAATTACCCAAGGAAGCTATATAAATAATTTAAAATATCTATATTCAGATCTTTCGGCTATACACAGTCTATCAGTCAATTAGTCTAAAAAGTCTCGGTAAAAGAACGACTGTCTCGTAGGATATCAATAAAACTTAATTAGGTATAGGTATATTTCATCGACATGACTGCTAGCAATATAATTGTTGTTTATGTAAAATAACATACGTTTACTGTAAATGTTTCATTTTCGACTAATTTTATTTGATCGCGGCATGGTACACACAAAAATAGTTCACAATTGTGGAATTTCAAAAAATCGTCTCCCTATGCTTTCCTTCACTCCCTAAGAAAAGCCAACTTTCTGGGGAGTGCGTTTATAATGTAAGTACGATATCACGAGTTTTCTTTTAGTGGGTACTGTATTTAATTATTTATTTTATTATACAGAATGACATTTTACTAACTTGAATACCCTGAATTCATAGAGAGACTTTCCAATACGACTCCCATAACTTCGTCTACTTTACGATTGTCTTTATTTAGCCCAACAAAACAAAAACAAATAATAGGCCGTATAGAATAGATATAAATTCAAAGCTTTGCTGCGGATTAGCGGTGACAAAGTGTTGTTGGACTAAACTCTACTCGCATGATGGAGATATCGAAGTTATCTTGGAAGTTGTAAATGTTAGCAAATTACGTTAAGTCGTCGGTCCCTGGCAAGATGACAGTCGTTAGGGCACTTAAAGACCTAAACGGATTTTGTGGACTGAAAATTTGTTATCGCGTTTGAATAAGTTTAATACTTTGAATAGTTGTTGTTGACTTCGTTCTTTAAGTTCTTCCGTTAAGTACCTAATCTTAACTCCATTTATGTTAAATTTCTGTATTAAGTTATAGTGAAATTTATGCGTCCATATAAAACTAAGCACGGTTGATACAACTTACACATAGAAGTTTATATGATTTTTAAGGAATAGATGGATAGATTTTAAGGAAGGATGTTTCAGGAAGAAACTTTACTTTAAAAATATGTACCTTATTATTATATTTTAATTATTTTTTTTAATATCACACTGTATGCCTCGATCAGATCCTGCATTCTACTAAGGGAAGCAGAGGTGACCTATCGTTAAGACACTCCGTTTCTCACGTTCCATTGAATTTTCGAGGTTTAGCTTGTTTGAACAGAATTTAATGGCGCTTTGGTTTCTTACAAGCGCGATTAAAAGTAATTATTAAATAACATATTACCCCGAGTGGTACTATAACGCATATTGTAGTTTTCCTGTACACTTACACTCTTTTGCCACTGCGCCACGACGGCGTCGAATAATAAATTATAATAGGTTATTGTATATCATTTAGTACCTTATCCGTCAATTGCCAGGCGGATTCGCCTACCGAGAGTCTGTTCCAATTTCAGTATTGTAAGTTACATTGACATACAATTTATAAAATATGAAAGCTTAAATTTGCAGACGTATGCACTTACTTTGTATAAAACTTACTACAATTAAAAGTCTGTGATAGTTTTTTATGGGTAATATACATAAATATAAATCTTAACTTTTCTAATTTTTGTCATTATTTGTATTTTCAGTTTTGATTTTGTGCCAAATTTCACACAAATAAGCTCTATGCTCTATGGGAACCCCTATAGATTTTAATTGTTCAGCGATTTCATACAAAAATGATGCATAAATATTCGTATCTTTTGATTTTATCTGAAGCTTATTTCCTTTTGTATAGATCTGAATATTTGATATTTATTTCAGCTTCATACATCCATGCGTTCTCCAGATGAGTGGTCTTGACAGACGCACAGACAGACAGCTAACAAAGTGATTCTATAAGGGTTCCGTTTTTTCTTTTAAGATACGGAACTGTAAATTAGGAACCGATTATCTTAACACTACTACTCTTAAAGGCAAAACTATTAAGTTTTTTTAAATAAATATATCATACTAATATTTACTGTGGGTATGAAATGTGAATATTAATTAATGCTGTATATTTTTATTTATT
The DNA here is from genome assembly GCA_018231645.1 of Heliconius ricini. NCBI lineage: Eukaryota > Metazoa > Arthropoda > Insecta > Lepidoptera > Nymphalidae > Heliconius > Heliconius ricini. The sequence continues at coordinate 4,937 of DVQM01001120.1, read as the reverse complement.
TGATACATACCCATATAGAAGCGATCCTGATCATTATGCATATTTTCTTTTTTTTACATAAACTTATGTTTTATTAAACAAGTTAGGAACTTACTAGATCTTATTAATTTCAATTGATATTTTCTTTTTAAGACACTTTGCATGCTGCTCGCTCAATTAACGAAACGAGTGGCGGTACTCAACGCCACGTTTTGTATCTTACTATTCATGTTTGACATAACAAATTAATTAAAATTTTACAAATTTTTATGAAGATCTACCAGCACTTATATGACCAAAAACTGGAAAAAATAATATCAACGAATGATACCTTAAAACGATACAGAACATATTATAACAAATTTCATCTCTCAGCTGTACAGTTGTAAATCTCTTAGGTCGCTATGCTAAACCAAGTATAAACTCCACACTAATATAATTTGACACATGATTTTATCGGCTCATTGGTAGCTGATGGGACGTGTGAAACGTTTTTGAAATTACACTCTCGTATATTGATTCAATTTAATTGTACATTGGTTTATGGCGAGGCAATCAAATTGAAATTCTCGAGGTTGCAGTTTTAAATTAATGTTTTGTAATTGAGGAGCGTTAAATTTTATATGACATACCGCGGAGGTGCTAGGTAACAATGTAGTTGTCGTATATTTTATTATATGCATTTAGAGATTTTAAGTGGATTTGAAACCTGTAAGGTGTTTGTAGGACAGATAGCGCACCTAAAAAGAAATCGGAAAGTAAAATAAATCGTTGATTTTAATATATTATAGTAATTGATTGTCAGAGTATTAAAAAAAAATATGCAAAAATAATTATTGTTATGCAGATGCTAAGAAGAATTAAGGCCTATCGTACATGTGTCGTATCGTAATTGCGACAGGTTGTGGGTTCGATTCTCACTATATATCTGTATACATTAATTATTTTCTTATCCTTGTTATGATAACGAGATAAAGCATGGCGTTGAATCGCACCACTAAAAAAGCTATCCATCCAGAGCTCTGCGGAAAATGGAGGACGGAAGTGTCTTATTGGTAACGGACTGTTTTAACACTAGATTTTTTAAAAAAAAAAGAAGAATTAAAATCATTAATTATAAGCAGATAGATCAATAGTTAAATCTATGGGATTATAATCAAATAGATGAATCTATGGGAAATATGATATTTCGTAAGTAGCATATCTAACCACAAAACCATTACAACGTGTATGATTGCTTACAGAGCAACGCCTGGTGCCGTTCCGTTATATGATACTCTGATATTTGACATTCGATACTGGGTGTCACCAAAATGACATGTCAAGTTGGGACGTCAAATGTGACGTATCACAGTTATGTGGGTGTGAAAGTTGTTTTATATAAAGTACCTATTCTAATTGCGACATTTTATAAGGTGAAGGTTTTTGTTCTACATTTTTAAATAATGGAGTGTTGAAGCAAGCGGTTACGCACTAAAGCGGCTTCACGTGTTTTGTTTCTTATATGAGAATAGATACTATGTTACATTATTCATTACAGTACAGTTACAGTATTTCGGATTAAAAATTGTTGTTAATCGTTGGTATCAATAATTTTCATAATACAGTTTGTGCTGATTTTGTTTTCATATAGTATAAAAATATTTTATCTAGCAGCTTAAAATAAATAAATAAGTGTAATAATTTGTAGGCTTACCTAATATTTTTGAACTAAATGTTGTTAAACTTTATTAATTAAAATATATAGAAAATGAGGCGATATGAAGTTAAATAAGCGTACCTACAGAGTATCTGATTTATATATTAATGTAACGACGTGATTGACATTTTGGACTGGGGGTATGTTTGTTGCGTTATATGTGAATTCACGCTTTATCTGGTTATATGATGGTGTCTTAATAAAAATAGAAGCATGATCATTAAGGTTTGTTTAGAAATGTACATAAATTATGTGATGAGACAAAATTGCTATTTTTAAATAAGGTCAGTCGTAGCGCAGAGGCACAAAGTGTGACTGTAAAACCGACTGGTTGTGGGTTCGATTCAAACACTAGGAGATGAAATATTTACATAAATTTATATTTCCATTGTATTATTATATTTCCATTGTATATATTATTATATTTCCATTGTATATATTATTATATTTCCATTGTATATATTATATGCCTCGACACCAGAGCGAAGACGCTCTGGTGTCGAGGCAAAGCGCGGTGTTGAGTTCTGCCACTCAACACACGATGCCTCCAGAGTCCGGCAGAAAATGGGGAACGTAGTGTGTTAACACCAGGTTCCCTCTGCCTCCCTGCTGTGTGCGGGATACAGCGTGAAGCTGATTTAATTAAGTGAGATTGTCGTAGCGAAGGCGTCCGACTGTAAACATGATAGTTGTGAGTTCGATTCCCACTCAGAGAAATAAAACATTTTCATTTCCCCGTAGTGGTAACAAATTAAAATAATTTATTGTACAGTAACATTAAAAATCTACATAAAAATAGTTTATATAGAGATAGATATCATTTTTTATTTGTATTTATAGCTAAAATATAAAATATTCTTAGCTTTTTACTAAATTTTATACAGAATGTATTAAGCATATCAAAATGTCAATATAGAAAAAATAATAAGCTTTAGAAATTTAAAATCTGTTAACCTAACTTCACTAATCAGAGTCGCAAATAAAAAATTTTCCATACAAATAGTTACTGAAGCTTATCAAAGTTATACTTTGGTTCAATTAACCAGTAAACGTGACCTATTTCAAAAATTAAGCTAAAATGTGGAGCGAGTGCTCAATGTTTGGTTAAACTTGAATTTTATTCACAGCAATTAATAATTTTAGTTCTCATTGTATAATTATCATTTATAATTTAATTCTTTTTAGTGAAATAAATTAAACTTAGACATTTTTTTTAATGTTGTCTATTCAATATTAAGAAATCAATTATTTCTTCTATATACTTATCTATCCGTAGTAGATATATTATTATATTATAAAGGTGAAAATTCTGTACAGTCTGCACTCTGGAGTCTGGAACTTGTAATTGCGATTGAAAACACCTTAGATAATCTTTTTATCACTGAAGGCCTTATGGTACAGCTCACGGCAGTCGTTTTGATGTAACCATTGTCATATTTGTGGTCTAGATTACATCCAGCTATGAGAATGTGTCATGTAATACAACTTGAGCTTATATCATTTAACCACGAAGCGCTAAGCAATAGGTAAAAATTAGTGTAAGTACCGTCTTATTACTTTAGCACTACATCATATAATAAGTTCCTTGATAATATACTTAGAATGTATTAGAATATGTTTTTTTTAGTTGAATTACGCACACAACAAGGTATGTAGAGGGAACCTAATATTCGGACACTCCACAAACCGACCACACTCCACACCTCGACACATACCACACCGACACCTCGAGCGAAAAGGAAAAATATAAATTCATTTCCTCGCGTGGGGTTCGAACCCAGAACCGATTGCGTTTACAGTCACATTTTGTGCTCCTACGCCACGACGGTCCTCAATAGATTTCATATTTTATTTAATTTAAAAAGTATATTTTTCTATCACAAAATGCAGAAATTTAATCAAAAAGTTCAAAGCTCCAGCACGTTTATCTTATCTTACTACTAGTAATACGATGTCCGATGACGAGATTTCACAGTCTACTGATCAAACTCTTAATTAAAGAGAACGCCTTCGAAAGTTCAATGGAAAATAATTAGAATCAAAGAAAACTTTGACGTTAATCAATCGAACAAAGAACATAAATAATACAACTGGAAATAATAACCTTTCTGTCCCTGAAACACCTGTCACAATTGATAGGTATTTCTTAGACAGAAAAATACTAGTCTAATGACTAATGACAGGCCAGTCATGGCGCAAAGGCACAAAGTGTGACTGTAATACCGATTGGTTGTGGGATCGATCCCCACTCGAGGAGTTGAATTATTTATTTAACGCAATGCTTCCAGAATTCGGCAGAAAGTGGGGAACGGAGCGTCTTAACACTAAGTTTCCTCTGTTTACCCTGCTGGGTGCGGGATACAGCGTGAAGCTGATTAAAAAAATGACTTATATTAGTTTCAGTGAGCGCAATGTTGAGTTCTGTTACTCAATCACAATGTATTGAATTCGGATGCAAGGCGGAGAAAAAAGCGTCTGTAGACTAGATCCCTAATGCTGATGAACTCGAAGAAAATTTATAAAAAGTTATAACAATATTTTCTTTATTAACTTCAACAGCAAATAAACAACACTTATACAGTAATATCAATTAAAAGTAATTGGGAATGAATAGTGATCATAGTATTTTATTAAAAGGCTATAATTTTATACAAATTAAGTATCGATAATGAGAAATAATGGAAGGTTTAATCTTATTAAATCTGTTCACACAGCGATTGGTCCCGCAGATCTGAATGTCACGATTTATTTTATCGTTGCAAATGTATTGATGCACTCATTGGGATGTTAAAGGCTTATAATATAGATATAATAGGTATAATCGTGAATTGGTAAACTGCCTTTAAACCATTCATAAGGAACTAAAATCTATAAATTGACTTGTTTTTATATATATTTATTTATAGCATTTGTATGAAACTTCAAAAAAAAATCCTCAAAATATATTTTACTTGCTCGTAGAAAGAACAGTTATTTAAATTTAATATATCTTACTTAGATCTTTATATAAATAATAAACATTATTTGAGAAATCTATTATTATCTTTGTACGCAGTAAGGATGCGTTACTCTTCTTAAGTCTAGTGTCATTTTTTATAATCTCTATATATAATAAGACAGTAAAAATATTTTGTCTGTAAATTTAGTAATTATGACTGAAATGAATAGAGGGATACTTAAAAAGAATAATAGAAAGTAAAAAGATTTTTTTAATTTCTTGTCTGTCTGTCTGTCGATATGTATGTCCACATTTTTCTCT
>DVQM01001119.1:0-13088 GCA_018231645.1 Heliconius ricini | reverse complement strand
TTTTTATCAACAGTCATATAACCCAGACGATTCGAATGTCATTCTTTAGCCAAGACTCTTACCAGCGCGATTGCTATTTAATATTCGCAGGCAAACTAATGCCTAGAGTTCATTTAAATGACGATAACTTTTTTTTAATAAACCGATTTTGATGAACTAAAATTTAGTAATTAGGTTGAGTTAAAACAAAGCAATTGGTGAATTTTCAAGTAAATCGGTTCTGTACTTATAGAGAAAAATGTGGACAAAAAACTATCGACAGACAGATAGACAGACAGATAAGAAATTAAAAAAAAAATATTTTTGCTTTCTATTATTCTTTTAAAGTGTCCCTATCCATTTCAGTCAAAATTACTAAATGTACAGACAAACTATTTTTGCTATCTTATTATATATAGAGAAGAGATTAGAAAAGCAACAAATCGGGTTAGTAGTATAAAATTATAATAAAGGGATTAAATTTTTCTACAACTATAAAGAGAATTGAAACGATTGAATATATTTTTGGACCCAGAATGAAAATAGATGAAAATAGTATGATTTAATAGCTTTCTCTTCCATGAAAATTTTGTTCAGTTCAGTTTTCTGAGTTTTAGAAATTTGGTAAAAGTGAGGTTCTTCACAGCCTCTTTTAACCTCTATAAAACCTCTATAAGATAGGTCATTACAGAGAAAAACTACTCCTGGGGGGTTGCACCAGAGCGAAGAACAGTAAATATTTCATTTCCTCTAGTGGGGTTCGAAATTATTGACTAAAGTGGTCTGATTAGCGTGGTTATAAGGCTCCGTCGTCCCAATATACAATTCTTGAGTTCTTAGACTAGGAATGTAAAGTATTTGTATGTATGTAAATACACACATACAGCATAAGGAAAAATTCTAGTATCTACATAATAATTAAAAATATCGATTAAAATATTAATTATCAGTTGTTGATTATTTTAGTTGGATAAGAATATGTAATATATGTGAATTTTATCAAACAATTTTAGTATTAGTGCAACAATTAATTAAATATACATATTTTTGCAATGTTTTATTACAGTTTGGCCCGTTTCGCTACGGTAAAAAAATCCTAATTCATTATCAACAGTTGTTGGGATCTCGTAAGTATTTTAATTTTTGCTTCGCATGGTTTTTTATGGGATTAAATATATGTCATCAAATTGCAGATCTGCAATAATGTTTCTGATTTGCATGACTCCAATATATTTTTTAAAACACAATTTTGTGTAGAAATTATTTCAGCTTAATTTACGCTTTGTTTCTTCTCTTCACATATTTTTTCTATGTTTACTTTAAGTAAAATAGTTTCTCATTCTCTCTATACTAGGATCATTGTATTCGGTAGCGGATTCCACTGCATCACGTTGTCAAACCGGTCCGGTCCGGTCAGGAAATCGGAAATATTTTTAAATAATCTTTCTTTAAATTTGGAAAAATCTGTACCATCACAAGTACATTCAACAATGTTCAATCAGACCTCACGCCGTATTCCGCATATAACAGCGTAGGCAAAGGGAGCCCAGTGTTAAACTGTTATGACACTCCATTCCGTTGATTAGCGGAATTTAACGCTGCGCTTATTGTACCATCAAATATTTTCTAAAAAGATAACAGTAGCTGATTATTTTAATCTACACAAATACTCCTCTAGATGGCGCTGTACATTTTTGTCGTGTTTCTGCATCGCGCCATCGACATAATATTTGCTAAATCATAAAACTTTTGCAAAGTAATAATTCCTCAAATTCTGGTTTACCTTCAACACGTATCTATATCTTTCGTCTTTTATTAAAGATCAACGAGTTTTCTTATATTTTTGTATGATTTGGCTACGGACGAGTTTTAATAAATTTAGTACTATTTTTTAGCTACGTGTAAACGCGCCTATTCAAATGTTTGTGTATGTAATTGTGATACACGGACACGGTACACCTACATATCCGAGGGTACTCTGAGAGTCAATATTGCAGGTTATATATAAAAATCCTCCAAAACTGTAACAATTCGAATCCATAACGTTGAAATATAACATACTTATAAATACAGAACACTGTCGATATTGTTAAAGTATAATAATATGTATATTAAATATACTTAAATAATAAAGACTAGAGAGCACTCTATCTATATAAATCCTCACACTGTATCCGGCATAGAGCAGGGTAGGCAGTATGAACCTAGTGTCAAGACACTCTGTTCCCCAGTATTAGTAAAACTGTTAAGGGCATTGCGTGTTGAGTGCTAGTTTTAAATAAATAGACAATTGTCATTGATAACTTAATTTAGGAAAATTTTCGTTAATAACGTAAACGAATCTGGGATTAAATGTGCGATATCAAAAATTACGATACGACTATCACAATGTTGATGATATTTTAGCAAATTATTACAATATATTGTTAGGTTCAGATATAAATCACTTTTACTTTATTTATTTGTTTTTTATAAGTAAATATAATTTAATGATAATGATAATAGAGGCCAGTCGTGGCGCAGGGCCACATAATGTAAGTGTAAAACCGACTGGAGGTGGGTGCGGTCCCCACTCGAGGAGATGAAATATTTAGTCGAGTCGAGGCAAAGTGCGGCGTTGAGTTCTACTACTCAATACGTAATGCCTCCAGAATTTGGCAGAAAGTGGAGAACGGAGTGTTTTAACACTAGATTCCCTCTCCCTACCGTGATGTGTGCGAGATACAGCGTGAAGCAGATTTTATAATAGGTCAATTTTCTTGACTGAATATATATCAATGAGTGCTGAAGGTGGAACTCAGTGCTGGGCTATATCTACTTACTAGAGTGTAGAAATGAAAATCAATTATTGCCTTAAGAGTGATGGCGGCCCAAGATGAAACTTTTTTTATTTAATTTTCTATATTTAAAAAAACAATATATATTAATACTTATCATATTATGGTAATCATTTGACATTATAATTTATTATAATATAATCTTTATAATAAGTATCTCTCGACCGCGAACAAACACTTTAGAATACTTAGAGGAGATAAGTAAATCAAGTGATGTTGAAATAATGGTATCTACTCGTACCACAGGCACTCATTTAGATATCATCCATCGTATCATGAGATTTAAAGATACAAAATGATTTTTTTTTATTTATTTATATATATAAAAACGAAAGTTCACTCATTACGAAATCTCAGAAACTATAAGTGATAGGAGTTTAAAATTTTGCACGGTGGTTACGGGAATTTGCAATATTCGACTTCTAAGGGGTTGTTTTCGTGGTTGATAGTTTATATGCAACTTCGTTACTACAAGTCCTAGGAGTTTCAAATGTTACATGGCTTAAACCTTCATATTAATAGTCTTTATAAGTACACTACAGATAATGTATATAAACACGAAATATGTAATGTAGATAATGTATATAAACACGAATACTGTCGTGATTTCGCGGGCGGAGCCGCGATCAAGACGCTAGTTTGCTATAAAATTTAAGTAGAAGTAATAAAAAGATGCACACATGCGGACTGCGGGTCCAGCCCTCAAAAAAGTTTGAGTATAATTATTTTTTTCCTCTTAAAAGTGACTACCAAATTACGCGATTGCAATATCGCTATATAGTGAACTTTCCTATGTCAATAAATTATGAAGCTGTATGAAGATCAGAAAATGTTCAACAACGTGCACTATACTGGCAGCTACTTAGCATGTAAAAAACCACTAGCCTACTATCTCATACCTACATGATTAAATATTTCATGTACAACAGAGATCTGATTCGAATAAACAAACATTCGAATAATCAAATGCGTGATGGGAATCCCATCCAGAGTTGCCAGATTTTTTCGAGATAACTAAGGATATTTTAAAAAGTGGGACAAAAAAATTAATAATAATAATATAATTTATTGTTTATCTATTTATTAAAGCTTTAACTCAAGCTTCCAAACGTATAGATATCAATATAAAATGTTTCTTAATAGAATAACGTCACTTTCATTAAAAACGATATTATTTTATGTAAGGCAGTTAAGTCTTCAGAATAATTTTACATAACTTATGAATATATTTATTTGTATTTCTATGAAATTATTAGTGACTAATTAAAATCTTAAAGTAAAAAAAAAGATTTTGCACAGTACGTGGAATAATACGTGAAACGCGGGACAATGGCCTGTTTACTAAATTAATTAGAAGTGGGATTATCGATGACTCGATGGAGCCCACGGTAAATAATTTAAAAACTGTCATTTGATAATTAATATAATACGCCTACTGGTTTACTAAGAGCAAATATGCAATTAGTGTATAGCAGACAAAAAATCTTTTCTAATGGTCTAGTCGTGATATACTTACACACGATTCTGCATACTAGCGTGGAAATAAAATCAAATAAAAATAAATCAGCTTTACGCTATATCCCGCATACAGCAGGGTAGGTAGAGGAAATCTAGTGCTTAGACTTTCCGTTCCCCACTTTCTGCCGAATTCTGGAGGTATTGCGTATTGAGTGGCAAAACTCAAGGCCGCGCTTGTTCTCGACACCAGAGCGAAGAAATAGAAATATAAATTTGCATCAAAAATATATATATATATTTTCAATAAAACAAAAAAAACACTCATCAATATACCTACTTACATAATTTAAAATTGTTACATATATTTCATACAAGCTTCTACAGTTGTTAGTATAGGCAAAAATATATAGTACAAAAACCAAATAGAAAAGAATATTATTATTATAAAGACAATTCATACTTGCTACTCCATTTAATAAATCAAATCAATTTTACCGCTTCCGAAACTGAGTTTGTTTTAAATTTACTTCAAATAGAATCGGAATTCATATTTGAATTCACAATCTGAGATGATTGTGAATTCAAATTTGAAAAACTACAGTTCCGTATAGGAAACTATAAGATACATATTTAAAAGGAAGTAAGAAGGACGCAGGATATTATGTACTTAGGTATCGTTCGTGTTGTTATTAGTCTTTGAGCTATTTGTTTCCTTAACTATTGAACTTGAATGTATACGTGCTTAGAATGTAGCTGTCTTGTCATATATGATTCTTTTTTATTGGCACTGGCAAAAATGGTTTAAGCCTAAAATATAATATGAAAAATATGTCTAAAAATATATCTGTGGTTTCGTGTCCAAGAAAAAATCAAATTGTTATTAAAAATTCATAGAATTTTTCCATGTAATTTAATGATAAACTATTATTAAGTTTACTTTGTACGGCTAGATTATAAGATTTGCTACAAGATATGCGATGCGCTACTGTGGAATATGGTAAAAATTCGACCATATTATATTATAATAGCGTTACCTGTAAATTTATTTGCGTGTATTTTACGACATAAAATAGAAAATCTCGTTTTTTTCCTTTTGCCGTAGCAATTTCATGAAATTATCTCTTAGTGCTGCCCTTACCTGGATCATTGGTTCGAACTTTTACAGCGACACCTTTACTTACTTACATGACAAAGTATGTACTTGTTGGTTAACAAATACGTTTCTCTGGAGGTGTGCCAGACCCCGCGAGTCCACTCGTCGGAACCAACGAATACATACTACTATAGCAGTTTCTTTTGTATGTTGTCTGTCCTGTCAGTTACTCAGAAAGTTAGAGCTTACTTTGATGACTCAGTCGCCCATTGGAATAAAAATAAGAATAAAAATAGAAACCGGACTTGCCTCGCATAAATGTAAAAAATAAGAAAATTGCAATATATTTAATATGAGACGTATCTATTGTTTTGTCCATTTCAGTTAAAATCAGTCACTAACGCGGGTCTACAAAAAACAGATAATAATAATATGTAAATAATCACCGTTTCCGACTAAAGGCAATCACGTTATCATTTAATAGAACACCATAATAATTACTTCCTCCAACAATTTGCGAACACATTTACGTGTTGTTATCGTAAAAAAAAACTTATTGACATTTTCTTTTTTTCTTTATTTTAACTTGATATTTTCTCCCACATAACAGAGGTGGCTGAAGTTACCTAGTGTTAAGACACTCAGTTTTTCACGCACCGCTTAATTTTCGAGAACTTGTGTGTTGTGTGGCGGATCTCGATGCCACGTTTTGTCTACCAGAGCGGAGAAATTAAAATAATTAAAAGATACTCATTACCTCCAGCAGAAATTGAACCATCACGCTTACATTCAGACCTTTAAACAGGGATCTGTCAGTAGGTTCACATTTTTTTTTATTTATAATCTTGATAATAGATTTCCTTTTGTTAACAAAACGAGCAATCGTCAGACCTTTCTAATATGATAAGAGGGTATTTATCATTGAAAGGCCATCTTGGCTCAGCGACACAGTGTTTGACCATAAACATAACGTTACGGGTTCATTTACTTTGTACGGCTAGATTATAAGATTTGCTACAAGATATGCGATGCACTACTGTGCAATACGGTAAAAATTCGACCATATTATATTATAATAGCATCACCTGTAAATTTGTTTGCATGTACTTTACGACATAAAATAGAAAATCTCGTTTTTTCCTTTTACCGTAGCAATTTCAGGAAATCCTCTCTTAATGCTATTTCATTTTATTTATTTTCATTTCTTCACTCTGGTGAACAAAACATACCACGGCGTTGAATTCCGGTACTCAACACTGTCCTAAAAATTGAGCGGAAAATGAGGAACAGAATGTCTTAGCTGTAGGTTCCCTTTGCCCACACTGCTACGTGCGGGATCCAGCGAGAAGCTTTTTCTTTTCTTTGTTTTTTTTAATTACACTACGGGGGTTAAAAAAATTAACAATACCTATGAAAATTACTGTTATAAAACGCCATAATGTATATATATGTAATGTATATACATATGTACATACGTCACTTATCATTACAACCTTGCAAAGTTAACATAGTGGACCTCTAACCTGTGTAACTTCGAATCAAATTTTATATTTCTTATCAATTTACCGATAACATGGAAATATAAAGCATTTTGCGTTAATTATACATTGTATGCTGAAGAGCACAAGCGCGCGATTGTAAACGCGACAGGTTGTCAGTTCGAATTTCAATCGAGGAAATGAAAATGTGAAATATTTCTTATACTCGATCTAGTAAAGAAGCAAAGCGCAGCGTTGAAAACCGCAATTCAACACGCAATGCCTGCAGAATTCGTAGGAAAGTGACGAATAGAAGTGTCTTAATGGGAACAGAGTGAATTATACTACGTACATATGTATGTACACAGTATGGTAGCAGTAGGTAGAGCATATCAGAAATTGGAATAAGAGTTAAATACTTATTTACTTTTTATTTACCCAACTTCGAGTCCCGCTCAAACAACGTTCAAATATTTATACATTTTCTAAATAAGTATTTTTCTTTCTCAAGTGTGGGATAACACTTTAAAAATGTTAAAAAGATGGAGTACGTCAAATCATTTTATTGAAAAAGTCAATCATTTTATTACTACTGTAATTATTTTCGTTAGAACCTGTTTTTGTTATATTTATTACACAAAAAAGTGTATTATTATTAATATTAGATTCGTAGGCGATATTATGAGAACAATAAGTATAATAGAAGATTGATTATGTTTCTTTCTTTTATTTCTCTTATTCTGATAATTATGGTAATTCATAAGCTATGAGTACTTGCACCTAACCGCTCAGAAAATCGTGAAAAATTACTGACAAAGCGTCAATGTCAACTATTTTTGGTCAATTTATTTTAAAGAAACACTACAATACAGGACAAATATATATAATTAAGAGTAAAACTTTACATTACATCGCTGAGTAAGTTCAAAGTTATCCTCGAGTTCAGTGTCATTTCAAAAAAATGTAGAAACTCGTCACTAAGTTTTGTTATAATATTTTGAAATGATAAGAAGAATCTTTATATTCAGAAAGAAGTCTTAGTTACATTTAAATGACTTCCGCTAATATTCAGATTAGAATAGACTATTAAAATAATTATATAATTAATAGTGCATTGTTTAAAAATAATTATTATAAAAATTTATTTGTTTTTAAAGTAACCAAATGCTACCTCAGTAATGGTATACTATAGTAGCTTATATACATATATGATATATAAATTTGTGTATTTACGCAAGTTAGATTTTTCAATGTAGAGACTTGAAAAATATTTAGAATGTAGTTTAGTATGTAGTGATACTTGAAACCACGCCTCTTGAAAACCATCCAAGATGCGGGCTCCAGTCCCGCTGCGTTCTAATACTCCTTCATTTCCTCGACTGGAAATCAAACCTACATCGCAATCGAATAAATATCGAACACACTACCATCCTTTCGCCAAGATTATATTAAAAAATAACAAGTGGATAGTCCGTTCAAATAATGGCTAGTGGGTGTTTACGGTTTGAATAACACAAGATATCATTGTATAATCTGATAGGATGTTAATATCGCTGTCATATCAATTAAATATATATGATTTTGTGACTGCAGTAAATAAATTATCTTGTTTTGTTATTTAAATTGATTGACTTTACTATCTTGTGTATACGATAAGTGTATAATTCATTATTAATCTGTTAAAAAATTTTGATCCCCTACGTTGTTGTCAACAACCTGACTGTGAAGATATCGTATCTTTGAGAATTTTACGATAAACTTATGATTAGGTAATAGATTGATAAGAGAGTAGTGTCTAAATACGTTAAAGTTATGGTCGTGGCTCTGATTTTTTTCTTCATTTTTTTTTAATTCTTGGCTTCGTGCTTCATGGAGAGCCAAACGCTTGAACGATCGAATGAACGATCTAGGCACGACACGATCACATGACCTCTCTTGCCTTGTTTATTGTTTTTAACCCTTAATAAACGCCGTACGACGGTTTTCCTGCTTTTTATGTGACCACCTCTAGTATCATCGATATTGTTCTAGAAGGTCAATACAGCGTAGGGGGTACACTGTATTGACCTTCTACAAGCATTATTTCTACTTGTTTCGTTGAACCTTGTAATCTCCTTTTTTTTGGTTGAACTGAAAAACTCAAATTGAAGGCTGTAGGTTAACTAGCCTTATACATTTTAGAAACAAATTACTTTTCTTAAAGTCAAATCAACCCGTTTTCTTTCCGTTTATTTGAAAGGTAGTTCGTAAACTGTTTATTATAGTCAATATTTTACACTACTCTAGGCAATTTCTATGTTAATGACATTGACGTAGCGAACATAAACAGTCCCATTCAACCGCACAAATAACAGTAATTTGGATGTAAATTGAGTGTAGTAGTTAAGGATAAACCTTTAGTTATTATGGAAGGCGATGTGTTTTACACAATTTTTGATAAAATATTGGGAAAGTTGTAGAGGCCATCTCACTGTAAGCACGAGGTTTATGGGTTCGATTCCCACTAGGGTTAATGCTAGCTGTAGCTCTGGTCACAAATCAGAAGGTGAAATGGCCGCGCTCGGAAAATGAAGTGTCTTTACACTAGGTTCCTTCTGCCTAATTTGTTTTGCCGGTTTTTTCGGATAACGTCACCCGTTGTACTCTGTTGACCACTTGGGAAGCTTCTTTATACTATCAGCCTAAATATGGTGTTAAAATATTGTGCAGTTGTACAAATTTTCTAATTCGTAAACAATTTTATTCTGTGGCCCCACATCTTTACGTACCGCCTAAGCAGTTGTTTTGATTCTATCACTCTATTTTTTGAAATTGCTTGTGTGTCTCTTATGTGGCTACAAGTCATAATTAACGTTTTAAAATCCGCGACATGGTTCTAGGCGATATCTCCATCTCTCGAGATAAAATTTTTTTCGGAAAGGATTTCTTCGAATTTTGTCCCTTACTGCTTTGATCGCCCTTTTCGTATAAGCACTATGTATATGGCCAGCTCTTTTTCTGCCACAAACAGAGAAGGTTCCATTCTACCTATTAGTCAAATGTTTATGTATCGGGCTATTAATAGCAACAGCCCGGTATATGGAGGGCTTTTGAAAACTCGGATTTCGTTCCACACTATATTTTAATATATTGGCGCGAAAATAAAAATACACCATGAACTATGGTATAAAAATTATAGATTCCAAATTCAAAAGTAATATTTTTAATTAAAAAAAACGGACATGGGGCGCAGAGGAGCGCCAAAGAGAGGATTTCTGGATTAATACAGAAACAAAAAAAAAATGTTTAACCATTTTTGAAAGTTTGTGGATGTTTGTGATTTTTTTATACTTTTTATTAAATTTCTATATAATTCACAGATTGGAACCGTCGCACTATTAGACGTATCAGATGGCTGATAGGCTTTCATACGACCCCGTCGCGGGAAACAACGCTCGGAGCTCCTTCAGCATGGAAGGTCAACTGTGGCGGCAGTATCTTATAGGGGCAGTCGGTGAGTGAACAGTTCTTCTTATATTTATTTAACGCAAAAAATATCAATATATAAGGGATATATGAGGGCGCAATATAGTGGTCCAGAAGCCGTCATGACACACTGCAGTTGTAGGTTCGATTCCCACTCCACCACCAAGATTTTTTTTTCATAAAAAAAAATTGAGGCCAGTCGTAGCGCAGCGGCACGAAGAGCGACTGTCAAACCGACTGGTTGTGGGTTCGATCCACACTCGAGGAGATGAAATATTTCGATTTCTTCGCTCTGGTGTTGAGGCTAAGCGCGGCCTTGAGTTCTGCCACTCAACATGCAATGCCTCCAGAATTCGGCAGAAAGTGGGGAACGGAGTGTCTTAACACTAGGTTCCTTCTATCTACCCTGCTGTGTGCGGGAGACAGCGTTAGGTAATTATGATAGTGATGTTAATAAAAATTACTCATGTTCTCGGATGAGAATAAAACCCGCAACTGTCGCGTTTATATCCGCTCTGTCCTCTCATATGATATTTTTCAAGTTATACCAATTTCGGATGAAAAATATATTTAGTACATTCACAAGAGCTTAACATAGCACTGATATATTATACAACGAAATAAATATCGTCAGAAGCGTGTGTCAGTTCAGTGTGTGAGCAACGTTCAGTATGGAGGGTCAGCTGTGGAGACAGTATATTGTAGGCGGCATCGGTATGTTTCGATATTGTGAATTAAATCTCTTTTTATCATTGTATTTTTTCTTTATTTTTTAGTTACTTAATTTTTCATAATTGTCTATAATTTTAGATAGTTAAATCAAGTTGTAAATGGATACCAAATTTAGAAAAAAGTGATTTTTAAATATTTTTTGAGGTTTGGAAAGTGTTTTTTTTTGTGTTTAAATTTGTGTGGAAAGTGAATTGGTATATTTTTTCTATTTAATTAGTCGATAATAACAGATGGATACGGTAATAAGGTCGTGTATATTTTATGTATTTAAATTTGATTAGCAAAGAGCGTTTGCGACAGATAACAAAAAACCTACAGTGTTTTAGTATGGGATGTATTTTTTTTATTTATTTATTTTTGACTTGCACGTCAC
Source organism: Heliconius ricini (assembly GCA_018231645.1). Lineage (NCBI taxonomy): Eukaryota > Metazoa > Arthropoda > Insecta > Lepidoptera > Nymphalidae > Heliconius > Heliconius ricini. The sequence continues at coordinate 1,673 of DVQM01001119.1, read as the reverse complement.
AAATATTAAAAAATATATTACGCTCTGTATATGATATTGTGTTAAAATAATAATTATAAAATTAATTTCAATACAAACATAATTTAAATAATATTTTCTTTAATTATGAAATAGAATTTAAAGAGTAATTATTTATATTTAGGTAAAGGTACACTTGTTGACTTAATATATTAAATATAATCGTCTTTATATAAAATGTAAGATAGTAAAATATAAACAAAATATTTCTTTTATGTAGGCATTTATCCACGAGTATCTCTATTTATTTTAAAATTCGATTTGTAATTAAATAATTAAGAGTTAAATAATTACAAATAATATATTGTTGTTGATCCTTGAATTCTCTAACTAGAAAAGGAAAAAAAATCTGATTTATATAATTATATAAATCCTGGCGCAGGGACACAAGTGAGTGTCCATGGGACAGGTTGTAGGTTTAATTCCGATTCGAGGGAATAAAATATTTAATATTTTCATTTCCTCAAGTTTCTGATAACGGGGCATACAGCGACCACCGAGTTCGGCCATTAAACACAAAATGCCTCCAGAATTAGGCGGAAAGTGGCAAACGGAAGAATCTTAACGCTAGGTTCCCAGGTTCCTTGTGCTTACTTGCTATGTGTGAGGTACAGCGTGAAGCTAAATACATAATGGTATAATAAATATTAGCACTGAGATTTGAAGCCACCACCATCGTCAGCCAGTTCCATTCCCAATTGCGTCACGACCGCGTCAAAATAACGCACATAAATAGACTCACGTGCTCACATGTAATGCTATCAGTGCCACTATGCCAGCTAATTCTGTATTAAAAATGTATCGGGACAGCCAATAATCCATCTTATATGTTTATTTATATATGTATTAATTATTTATATTTTTGCTTCCGGGAGAGGGAATCAAGAGACGGGTCACTCAGTTCTATGGTCATTTTTGATCATTTTCTAGATATTACGTTTAGGTAAAGCAGGATTACCACGAAATTATTTATCGGATTAATTTATCTGGTCGTTGAAGTGGAAATTGATTCTCGCCATTTTGACAGGTAGAAAAAACTGATCACTCCTTATCAATTATTCATTCACTATATATTGAAGTATATACAATATAACTCAATGAGCATTCCCTTTTTAAAACCATAATTAAATCATGAGGCTGTCCAGGGTCAGCGGCACACACTTCGACAGTAAACGCGGCGGTCGTGGGTTGGATTTTCACTCGAGGGGTTAGTTTCTTCCCTTCGCTCTGATAACAAGAAGACAAAGAACGTTGCACTTCGCTACTCAACTCATAATATTGCGAAGATTCGGCGGTGGGTAAAAGAACAGAGATCAATGCTTTGTATAAAGTCTATATATTGTCTTTTAAAAAAACATAGTGCAGAATATGTCTTATCTAATATTTTTAAATCCGTCAAATAGGTTATAAAAACTAGCATATAACAGGATAATTTAACGTGGGCGTTTTATCTTCACACTGAAATTTGATAACTTTAAAATCTGCCTTACATTTAACACTAGCGGGCGCGCGCGGCTTCGCCCGCTTATTTGCACCCTTACTTAGGGATGAATTCTAAAAAACCACGAAACATGTGTTCAATAAAATATTTTTAATAGTTTGAATTTAAATGTTTATAAACATCGGTGGCGATTTAAAGTTTTTTCCATATAAAC
>DVQM01001118.1:0-13090 GCA_018231645.1 Heliconius ricini | reverse complement strand
GTGGTCACGGGTAGACTGCCAAAACAGTTTTATTCAACATGTGTAATAATCGTGAAAATCAAAGAACTTATTATGTAAAATATACATCTATAATAAATTGCCTTATATTCTAAATACATAGATTATATATACAGAAAACTTTGCACGTTTTATTTACGCATACATGTATTTATATACTGTATTTAATAGTATAATAGGATATACTTAAAAAAGAAAAGAGATATATATATAGATTAACAAGATGTATAAAAATTTGAACGTAGCGAGATTTGAACCCGCTACGTTCACGCTTAGCGCATGAACGGTTTCCAAAAAGGTGAAAGGCGAATTGCCGCAACGTTCAATTTTTTATACGTTTTCTTAATAGGTAGTATGAAAGTAGTTAGTATTATCTGTATTTCAGAAAAACAGTTCTGATAGAGCTATCTTTCTATTCATTTATTTATGTGAATATTATACTTAAGATTACAACCATTAACATAGAGCATGTATTTACGCATGACATAACCGCAAATACTCTATATCTATCTATATATGTTATTTTATTAAAGGAAGTCGTTGTCTTGCAAAATTGATAGCAAGAAACTATTGCTGATAAAAATGATATTTTCTGCTGTGTGTAGTGTTTACGTTATCATTGTCATTTTTCTGAATAAATTGTGCTGTTTTTTTAGTAAATCCAATTTCATTTAGACAGTTACTGGCAAAACAATATTTTTGTTTTCATTAAATATTTTGAAGTTTAAAAAATATATATATTACACAGAAATGTGTATGTCATCTATATACAGTAGAATCTCACCAGCTCGGCACTAAATACCAGAGAATTCCTCAATAATAAATTGTTATACTGTGTAATAAGTAAAGCTTTTCATTAAAATAGGATTTTTGTTAATGATATACATGTTTGGAGTATCCCGTATAATTAAACATTTCGGTATTTCGAGGTCAATATTTATATTCGGAATATCACAATGGCGGATTAGTGAGATTGTACTGTATTTTTTTATTGTGTTGCCATTAAATGCATTTCAATGTATGTATGTATGTACAACGCTTGTACCGTGTCGCTCCAGGCGAGCACGCGCCGTTGCTGCCGACGCCCTCCCACGCCTGCTGAACGACGGAATTTATCCCATTTTCCTCTTATACCCCAAAATATCTATTGCACCCAAAAACTTCCTAAATTTATCCCCTCATACACTCGATATATACATTTTTAACACTAAATATTTTAAAACTTATTACTGAAATAGCCAGCCACCTCAAGCTTTGTTTGCACTTGTCTTGTGGAAATTGACTAATTTGTTGATTCGTTTTTTATTAATAGGATTTAAAATATTTAATATCGCACAAACTATTTCTTATTGCTAGTATTATTTGTATCGAATGACATTTTTTTTAATTTCTCATAAAACACAATAAACATATATTTGAAAACTGAGTTTTTAATTTTTTTAAACATTTTTTAAAATTAATAGTATAGCGCAAGCATCATACTTAGGAGTTTGGGCTAATAAAAATGTAAGCTTAATATTTAAAAAAATATATAATTTTGATCAATTATGGCTTTATCTGATAATTTTGAATTTGTAATGGTTGTATTACCAAATTCCGTCCTATATTCTCTAAGGAAGAGATAAAAATATCGTTAATTTTTATGATTAATGATAATAACAAATTTCATATTTTAATTGCTCAATTTTACTCAGTGATCTGATATTCATGTCGTTTAATATTTACTTTAGTATAGTTACATTTGTATGTAAAAGCTAAGTATTTTTATCGTATGTATTATCTATGACATTAAGGTCTTAAAGAATATTTGTAGACATTTCAAGTATTATTATAAGTGACAAGTACAATTTAACGCACATAATATTTTTTAAATAAGTATTATTTTCATGCTATAACATAAAAGTGCTTTTTCATAACCGTATTGTTATTTTCTTAAGATTTTTCTTTTACCCAAGAAAATATCGCTACATCGAAAAATAAAGAAAATTCCTAGAAAATAACATTGCACGTATTCATAATGTCGATCCTAGTCTTATTTATGTTTATATTTATGTATTAAATGTGTGAATATATACAAGGGTCGAGATAAACATGCTTTGCTTAGTCATTGTTAATAGCTAGTATTGTGTTACTAGCGCGAGTCACTGGCATAGTCTAAATAGCACACAAGCTTTTCTTCACACATCAACAAAAAAATCTCAACTTGCTTTTTGTTTAGTACAAATATTACTAATTTGTTTTAAATAATAAAAATTACAAAGAAATTTATTAAACAATTTCCTATAAAATGGTACTGTAAAGTAGTATTAATTTTAATCGTCCATATTTTTTTGTGTTTTATGCATTTTTAGTAATGACTGAAAAAGTTCGTATATCTTGACCTGACACCACGATGCTTTAAAATCTTGTTACCTTCACTTCAAACATAATTAGGGTTAAATATGGTTATAACGAAGCTTTATTATAATTAATATTTTATTAAATATCCCTAAGTCCTATCCTTAAGTACCAAAAACCAAGCATGTTCGGAAGACCGAGAATTTTCCAGGTAATTTTTGTTTTCATTGATTTTATTTAATCTGTCGCCCTTCTTTTCTATGAAAAAAAAACCATCGCAATGACAAATTTGTCACTTTTGCACAAGTTGAGGCTTTAAAATTTAACTGTTTCTTTTTATTTGGAGGCAAAATTAACACGAAATTTATAATGCCACAGTTTTATAACACGCAAAAAGCAAGTTGAAATAAATAAAAAATATTTGCTTATAAAATTATGGAGAATTTGTTTATTAAATATATTTCTTTTTTTACATTCACTTTAATAATCACGTTTTGTTTTACACTGTAGCTTTTATCTTAAATGTTTTATTTTTTCCTTACAATAATCCTTTCCTGTTCCTAAATTGAATTCTACTTTTTAATGTCATAAATGATAATAATTATAATATAACTTATTGAATTTGCATTTACAGCGACAGATCCAAATGCATGGCGTTTGGGACGAATCGACGAAACTGATCACGAAACGCCCGTTTGAGGGCAAGCTCTGCATCTGGCGGTGAAACCGCGAAAACGCGACCGCTAGTGCATAAAATAACATAAATATTTATAAAAAAAACATTTAATTTACCATATAATGAGTGAAATTCTGACTATAATTGGTGTTACATCAAAATTACTTGGTAAATTGGGATTATTTCAAGGCCATAAGCCTCTTCAGACTGAATTTCAATGTTGCCATAAAGTGAATGAAATGAATGATTGTCTTATACTTGAAGTTTTAAGTGTGATTGCGTAAAAGATAGTATTCAAAGTCTGTTATTATTGAGTTGAAATCAGAAAATGACATAAATACATAATTATTTAGTAAATATGTATTAAATTGAAAATAAAAAAATGTTTGTGTATTATATGTATAAGGAATAAACCGTATTTTACCATTTACCATTACCATTTGCATTTGTATGTCATTCGAAGTCGCCTCGGTATATTACTTTATTTTATTTTGGTGTACCTTTATTTGAAAAAACTAAACAACATGACGTTTATTTTTTTATTAAATTATAATCAATTTAAGATATTCAAACTCAACCCTGTCATTGATATTTTAATAACGTTCAATATTAGATTTAAAAAAAATAACATAAAATATACATAAAAATACAAACCGTAAATTAAGAAAACTATGTGTCCTTATAAATATAATAAAATACATGTTTAATAAGTTAATATTGAATATTTTAGTCTCGCTTAAAGGGATTATTTAATACAGTATAAATAAGAAAAAAAATAAATTAATAATCGTGCCACAGATTATAATATCAATGATAAGGAGCTATAAAGAATAACAGATAAAACGTAATATTTTCCTAGTAAAATGAGAGGGCAAAGATTTAACCCTGCACATCCTTAATAAGAACAAACCATATGAAATATTTTTGTTTTTTGTGTATATAAAAATATTTTCATAAAATATATAAATTACTTTGTATAAATTTCAATATATACCTATTTTTAGAAGGGTATAATAATATTTCAAAATAAATTGAAATTATATATATGTATAATTCATATGTACATATATATATATATTTTAATTTTTAAGTTCACACAATATAATAAATGTACATGCAGAAAAGGCGGGCATAATGCTAAAAAGCATTCTCTACTTGAATGCAGGCGTGAAAAAAATGTTACTATATATTAGGAAAAGACATAATTGTTTTTGGTTTTGTTTATATTTTGAAAGATTAACAACTGGTTGTCTGTAAAGTCAGTTTACGGTGATTACGACAATTTTACATGAGAACGTCGTAATATGAAAACATTCATGGGAAATTAAGTATAACTTTATAATAAAATCAATAGAGTGACGGAGTGGAAGATAGACTATGCGTTATAAACCGAATGCTTAAGCCGCTCGTGCCTCTCTTTCGCTTGTTCAGCTTTCCTGCAGGCTCGCGAGCGGCGCAAACTGACAATCGAGTGTTGCAGCCGGTTTCATCAATTTATAAGACGTAATCACGCCAAAAAATTATATAAATATCAACATCACAACTTTCATTCCTATTTAATGTAAATGTATGAGATCTATAATAACACTGAGGAATATTTTTAAGCTAAAGAAACTATGTAATGTGTAAGATAGCTATTTTTAGATTACAACAATTAAAAAAGCGAAAAATATAGGCATGAGTCATTATTTTGAGCACACTATACTAATATGTAGATAGAAATGAACTAATTGAAATTTTCGGACATTCCTCAATATTTTATTTTATTAATGTTGCCAGTTTAAATTAATACGTTTTTTTCAGTTAAAGTGCCTGAATAGAGCTCTATTCTTTTTTTGTTTTTACGGTACTTTAAGGATATATTAAGATGTGGAGGCAGTTTAAAATAAATAGATTATACAGTACTATATTAAACGAAAAGCAAAAATATATTAAAAAATACATTTAAATTATATCACGACAATATTATATTTGTAATTTAAATTCAGATTGGATTGTTACATATTACATATTAAAACGATTTTTCTTATTAATTCGGGAACATGAAGACAAATTTTACAATGATGTCAATTACATTGAGAATTCATTTTCTTACTAAGATATATCATATATCTTAACAAGTCTCATATAAAAAATCGCCTTCATATATCTTAACAAGTCTCATATAAAAATAATAACATTTTTATAATATCTTTGATGGAAAATCTCATAAAGTAAATCATTTAAGATATTTTAGATCGAAATTGCAAATACGTATGTAAAACCACAGATGTTTCTACCATACAATAAAGAAAAAAATGTCTACTTTGATTATAGATCTACATAGATATATGAAATATATTAAATGGATCTGAAGACCATTGGAGCATTTTAACAATTGTACAATTGTTTTTTTTGTGGTAGAGTGGAGCGTTGATTATGCGCAATAGTTTGGGGACTTGAATGTTTGTAGAAACTGTTTTTCAGATGATCGATCTTGATTTTACCATCAATAAGGAATTAAAAACCATATTTATTTACATAATTACGTCCTTAATGAGAAATAAAAATGAAACTTAAATTGTAGTCCTGTTACTACACATGCAACTAAGGTCTTTTATTATTCCTTGTCTCCTAGGTTAACTTATAAAGTATTATATTTAGGCATTTTTAATCAAAAATTTACAAATGAACATTATTTTAAAAGCAGGTCGGTTTAATTTGTTTATTGTCTAATTTCTAAAAAAATATCATACCAAATTTCAATAAAAAGTCAACACAAATGTATGGAAGCTGGTAGTCGATTGGCATTGGTTTATCTAGGGATATTTTCTGGGGGTCTGGAGCTTTGAACAGATACGTATGTTCTTGTAAATGTTGTTTATTTTTTTGGGAGCAAATTTTGTTATACTTAAAATTCAATTAAAGGTCACGAATCTCCCCGAACCCCCTCGGCTCCCCCCGTTCCTACGCCATGTTGATTGGTTGATGGTCGATCGGATAATTGACGTTGTGCTGCAGTATTATTTGAATCGGAGACATATTAATTTGCGTGCAGAATCAATTTGTTCTCATCTTTGTTCGCTTATTAATTTCAGAAATATTGATAGTGTTAAAGAAAAAGAAATATATTTTTGAACTTCGACATTTCTACAATTAGGTTTGGATGTATAATTGAATGTCATGCACTGAATGTAAATTAAAATATTTTGTATATAGATAACGATAGATAAATAATTAAGCAATGATAAAAGACTACGTGGTTTTTTGTTTGTAGAGATGATATTTTCAAATCAATGAAAGAAATATGTTTACTCTTTATTAGAAATAGATTGGAAATTATACTAAATATTCTAACAATTGAAATTCATACTGACATTCCAATATTTTTTTGTTTGATTTAAATTATATAATAGGTAATAAATAAAAAATATATTACATAAGATTTGGCAAACTATTTTGAAATATAATAATTTTATTTCTTAATAAATGTTATTCGATATAATATTATTATAAACGCACTGCCATTGCAAATGTATGTACAATTAATGATTTTCTGAAGATATTTAAGTACATTAGACACTGTGTATGTCGGAATAAGGATAATTTTATTTGTTTTGCTTATCTGTAATAAAATTGTATTTGGTTGTCTTTTGTAACTATTGTGGGCTATTGTGTGCTAAACTCACAGCAGGACCGTCTATTTTTATAAATTTTGCTTTCCGAGTTTGGTGATGGCTATACGTGGATATAAATCATTAAAATAAGTCAATACAGAATTTCATTTTGTTTTTGTGAGAAAAAAATCTTTAGTACATTTGTGCATTTGTATGAATAAACTTTTTTTTTCTACTTAATTATTTTTATTCTATCTAGTACTATTGTTTAGACATAAAAATATCTAAATAACATTACTATGGAAAGTTAATTTTCAATTCTAATAAAATTTTCAAGTTACCTTTATTGCAGATAAGCCCTTAGCCTTGGAATATGAAATATGTAATTAACACCTGGAGTGTATGATGATAAAGGCAAGGCTTCAGTGCTTTGAATGTTAGAATGCCTTAAGGAAATGCCATTTGTGATGTTTGTAAATTATGAATGTGTGGTTATATCATGTAGTATGTTAAACGAATAGAAATAAGCAAATAATAAAATATTGAATTGTGGAAACATTTGTTTTATTAATAAGCACTCCAAATAAATGTTTAAAATAAATTATTTTTCAGTCAAGTACATAGAATTCTCTAATAAAATCAAAATTATATGTTTAACAATTTAAATAAAGTACATAAATATGATCCTATCATGAATCATCAAAGGTCATGCGACCAACTCCATGTGATTTCATATACCTTCTGTACTGTTTATACTTATTGTTCTCTGCTAAAGCTTTTTTAGTTTCTTCATCTTTAATTTCTTTCCAAACTAAGAAGTTTTCCTTAATCCATAATTCCTCATCTAAATACTCTTGTTTTTCTTCTTCTTCTAAAGCATTGAACTGATGTTGACCAAGACTCATATATTTTCTAATTAAATACAACTTTTCTTCAGTCCCATATGGTTGATTAAGAATGGTGAACTTCCAAAGCCATCTTGCATACCAATAAATATAATATGATATTGTGTATGGTAGAATTACCAATTGTACCCAAAGTATATCTTTTATTTCTGGTTTTGCGTAGCCTCCTTTTATATCCATATTTTCTTCTATAACTCTTCTTATAATCCTATCCTGTTCTTCTTTCATTTCAGCTTTACTTTTCTTAACTTTACTTTTACTGTGGGATTCCTTTACTTCTGTTTTAGCTATTTCCAATGCTCTATTTCTATACTTAGGTATTGTCATAAAATATTTAATCGCTGTATCATACTTCGACCAGGCGCTATAGTACTGTATAAGGGATATAACAGTGATGGTTACAGCCAAAACGATTCTCACGTCGACTTTAGGCGCCATACGACGCCTGTAGTACCTATAGTAGTGAGCGTAATATTCCTGAGGATTATCCAACATATAGTCGTAGTCGGCTCTTTCTTCTTCGTCCCTGAGTATTTCATATGCGGTGGCGATACGATTAAAGTTTACTTCGGCTTCCTTCTTTTCCTTTTCGCCTCGATGCATGTCCGGATGGAACTTTCGCGCCAGTTGACGATAACTTTTAGCAATTTCATTCTTAGTAGCTTCTCTTGTGACACCGAGCACATTATAACAATTTTCCTTACCGCAATAAATGCCTTCGAGTAGGTGATCGTGAGCAAACACTACTGTTAGCTGACATACCAAAATTGTAAATATAAGAGTTCTGTAAAACGATTCCATTTTGTTTTTAAAACATATTTTAAGTGATTATTTAAAATAAATATGACTAGCACAAGAATGTGTTTAAATTAAACTTTTCAAAGCCTATAGAGTGAGCACAGCTGGCTGTCACAACTTGACGCGAATGTCAACGTCATATCGACGTCAGCTAATTTATTCGACCGAAGCGGATTACAAAAGACGTGGTGTAACATTTTACTCTTAAAAATAGTTTCAAAAGATATAAATAAAGAACTAAAGTTTAGTTATAAATGTATGAAGTGTCATGTCACAAATTATTTCACGTTTAACAATTATATAATAGTGATATATATTTTATTAAACTTAGTTTTGTTATATGGTTATAATTATTTATATAAATAATATTAATACATAATTTTGTACTTGTCCTAGATAAAGTAACAATATACATTAAAAAATTGACCATAATACATTATTTAACTTTAAACAAAAATCCTAAAATGTATTAATTTTAATAATGTTTAAAGTGTTGCTTACTCGCTAAGAAAAGGGAAATATTTAGAAATGGATTAAATATACCCAAGCTTCTTGTTTACCATCTAAGCTCGTTGCCAATTCTGTCATTCGAATCAAGTTACTTCGGAATTTTTATGTATATTTGTTACAAATTATATTTTTGCATTCTTATTTATTTGAATCTAAATACATAATGATATTTCAGTCTTAATCTTAAATTTCATTTAAAAAAATCGCCGATATTAAAGGAATTAAACATTATGTTTAATTAATTTATATACACCCACTGTATTGTAATAAAAATAACAATAGATGAATTTGAATAGAAGTTATTATTCATAAATTCTTTACGAAACTACGGAATTGTTCTTTTGTTTATGATTTTTATACTACGTCCTTTTGTAACGCTGTCTTACACATATATACATTATATGCTGTGCTGTCGTTTTATATCAAATTAATGTAAATATGATATGTCAAATGTGACATGTCAATTGTCTCAAAATGTTCAATTGATTTTTTCTAATTTCACTGTATTTACTATATAAAAGCAACATGCTTCGTGACGACGTAAAAACTATTAAAAATAACATATTCAACTATTTAGTAGGTAAAGAAAACTGTGTGTGTGGACTTTTAGTCAAGAAACATGACACAAATATACAAACACATGGAGACTTTAGCTTTCCTAATACACCAAAATCGTGGCAAGAGTTCTTAAACCACGATTTATTGCAAAATTTTGACGGGACACTGTTGCAATATATTAACAAAGATGTTACAAATTTAATAGAAACTTCTAACAATTGGTACATACCAATAGCGAGGGCTGTAGAACTGAAAGATCGAGTTATCTTGCACATTGATCGCTTAAAATCCATTCAAATCTGTTTTCCAAATGCTATGTACAATAATATCTTGATATTAGACAAATTAAATACAGATACAAAGGAAATAAATTTTCAAGATGGTTATAAAAACGTTAACTGTATAACGTATTTACGATTAAAATTGTTAACTAATGTCGTAAAGAATTTATATTTAATAAATATATATCCTAAAAAGGCTAAAATTGTCATATCATGGAACAACAGGCTACAAGTGGAAGATACTCAAATTGTTTTCTGTGGGCCTGTATTGAATGGAACATCTGGTGCTATGGAAACTAATATATCTTCTGAAGAATATATAAGGTAGCTTTACTTATAAATACTATATTTTATATAATTCAGTGGTTGAATTGGACAGTGTCTGAGTTTAAAGGCACAAGTATTGCTTTTAAACTCACATTCCCACCCTGGTTAGGTAATTAAGTTATTTCCATTTTCTTACTCCAGTAACACTAAACAGGTTTTGCTATAAGTGGGAGTAAAACTAAAAAAAAAATGTTTTCTCTAAATAACTCTTTAAGCTAATGTAGGATTATAGTATTAAATTCTTATTTTCTAAAATTTATACTTTCAGAAAGAGACAAGAAGAGATAATGTTAATAGCTCAACACAAATATGGCTATCGAGTCTCATCAGATTCTAAATGGAAAGAGTTTATATCACATTTAGGGGAGTCGGCCATTGCATTTGATTTGCTGCAAGCTAAAAATACTAGTCCTGTCAAAATATATCTTGTATCAAATGGTGGAACTAGTAAAGGTAAGGTATTTAAATTAAAAATTATTAGCCTAATACTATTAATGTCAAAACATACTAGTATAAAGATAATCACTACGATAATAAATAAGAGCACTTTCAGGATTTTTCCTGCATCACATGGAAGGCAGAGAGAATCTAGTGTTAAAGGAACTCTGTTCCATACTTTCCATCTAATTTATTAGACATTGGGCGTTGAGTGGCAGGACTTAACTCTATGAATTGCTTAGTAAAATTAATAATGTAGATTTTAAAATGAAACTAATTTAACCGGATTAATTGTCAGAAGACCAACAAGCCACCCACAGTAGAGAGACAGCCACCACTACCGGTTAAAATAGTTTCATTTAAAATGTGCAATAATCGTGAAAATCTAAGAACTTAATAATAATGTAGATTTTTATATACAAAAGAATGTTAAAAAAAAAATATGAAAAAGACTTCTTTCTGGCACTCAGCACATAGGTGTCCTGAAATTAGAGGAATTGTGAAGAGTTGAATTACTCAATATGTCAAGTATTCTCTGTGTCCCGCCATATAAGAAAATTGCATAAAATCTACCTAAAAATTACACAAATTAAAAAAACTTATAGTTTAATAAAATTATCATGTTTTTTTTAAAGCTTATATTATTGAGAAAACAATATTTTATTCCTAATTCATTCTTCCAGGTGCTGCCTTCATTTTATACAACTGTGCCAGATTAGAAACAATAATAAAGACATTTAATGAGAAAGCAGACAATGGTACCTACCCCGCTTTACCACCAATTGAAAATATAGATTTTTCATTATTAAATGATAAGGTATTACTAAATTTAACAATAAACAAGTATTTTAATACATAGTGATAGGGAATGAAAAGGTGTGACAGCAAACTGGATGATGGTTGTGGGTTCCTCCACAACCATCATCCAGTTTGCTGTCCAATTCCCACTTGAGGAATTTAATTATTAGTTAAAAAATCTCAACTTATTTTTACTTTAAGTAGCGGGTATTTCTTAAAACACCCATCTAGCTAAGAAGAAAAAGAATATAATGAGAATATAAAAAAATCGATGTAAATCTATAAGAATTGCATATTAGCTATGAGCGCTTGAACAGTATCTATGAGGTGCAGGGAAGTGATGAGTCCCACTATTTTAAATTTCTATGTTTCCAACCAAAACTTTTATGTCTAAATGAGAGTGATGAGTCTTTTATGTCGTTATTTAGTTAAGATATGACCGTTCTAAATTTTACAAATTTTTAATTAATCTTTTTATTTTATATAACAATTATTTATTTTAATTTTTTTTTAAACGTTATTCCACATTTAAGAAAGAAAAATCCTTTTTAAATATATCAAATTCTCTCTTACCAAGTGATAATTATAAGTTCTTTGGTTATTACAGATTTTTTAAGTTCTTCCTCCAGAGATGCTAATAAGTTGTCTTTATTCTTATATACTTATTACAACTTGTTCAAGAAATTTTGACATTGCTTTCATAAGAAAGTATGGCTTAGTTGTCAGATCGCTTGGACAATTTTCTATAGGCACAGTTTATAAATAACACTGTATGTGTGTTAAAAATATTTTAACAGTAATTCAATTCATTTATTTGTTTCAGGATGAATGGAGTCTAATATTCAATTACATAATGGGTTTACCAAATCTATTAAACAATTGTGTTGAGTTCACTGAAACAAAATGTGAATTTAAACCACATTTAATATGCAGTTTCTTAAGCTCTATGGTTAAAACTGTTAGCCAATATTATCGAAGAGTTAGGATATTGACTGTAAGTATATTTTATTTAAATAACAAATATAAAAAAAAAAATAAATGAAAGAAAATTCATGTCAAAATTAAAACAATGTATTTTCTTTTGTTAAAACAATGTGTATTTTCTTTGCTTGATGTTCAATTCTTAGCAGGATAGGTAGAAAGAATTTAGTTTCAATATACTCCATTCTTCACTTTCTGCTCGCTTTTTTGATACATTATTTGTGGATTCAATTCACTTTATTGCCTTGCTCTGACACCACAAAGCCCAATGCCAATGTTACGAATTCGGGCCTTCTGCCCTCTACATGAATAGATTGTCTTGATATCCATATCTCTCTGTCTTAGCACTACCTGCCATGCGGGATATCGCGTGAATGTAAAAAAAACGCCTGATTTAGTTAAAAAAAGTGTTATAGTCAGTTCTTTCAATAAATATATCATTAAACATAAAGTGATAAATAAAGTTATTTTAGAGAAGTATGAAGATAAAGAAAAGGATTTTCTTGTCACAAATAAGCTATCATTGCCAGAAATGATATAATCTTAATTTTTTATTTTTTATTGTCGATTTTATTATAAAATAAGTAATAATAAAACCAATATTTATTAATTAAATTATTTACAAGTAAAAAATAATTTATTAAGTAAAAAGATATTAAAAATTTAATTTGTATATAAATAGTTTTTCTAATTATGATTGAAATATCATATTTTATTTAATCTTAGAACCATTGATAGTTGATAATTTTAGTATAAAAAAAATAAATAAATCAGCTTCACGCTGGTTCCCGCACACAGCAGGATAGGCAGAGGGGAACCTAGTGTTAAGACACTCCGTTCCCCACTTTCTGCCGAATTCTGGAGGTA
>DVQM01001117.1:0-13093 GCA_018231645.1 Heliconius ricini | reverse complement strand
CCGCGCGGCTCGCGTCGCGCAGCGCCTCGTCGAAGCTCTGGGTCGAATTCGACCTCGATGCCACCTTACCCTGGAATGGTAAATGTATAGTAATAATTAGATACTTCACTTTAGATAAGCACATCTACATAGATTAAGTAATAAGGAAACAGAAAGTTTACATCTTGTGATTGTTTATTCCGTAACTTTTATTTCATAAAATAACTAAATGGAATTTGAAAATATATTTATTAGCTTTACTTTTTTTATCTATTCTTTTAAATATATGAACAGTAACAGTCATGATATAACATCAAGTCGGTGGAAATAAGTATCACGCTTCATTCTCTACTTCCTGCCTAAGTTCGAGACAATCTGTGTTGAGTGGAACCCACTTTGGGATATTTAGCAGTATGTTTATTTTTACTGAAATTGGCACTCTCGGTAGTCGATATTATTTATTATTTTAAGGCTGTGTCACTTCTACTACATCGGAACAGTCTCTTATTGTGTTCAGATTATGTCTTGCGGTTGTTGCATTTCACCGTTTTGTTCATCCATAGAAGGCTAAAACAGAATTGTATTGGAGTGGTGCGCTATGCCTTACTTGTAGGTGTCGCTCAATTTTCCACTTTATTATATATATTCTTAGGTCATGGAGAAATATTTCGTTGACTACGAACTAAGTAGTGATTATTTATCAGGGAAAGCTTAACGCCGCGCTTTGCCTTATCGAAGCGGAGAAATTAAAATAATTTACTTCTGCTATATAATCTATCCCACATCAATCTCATCACATAACACATTATCTAATTCACATACATATACTACAATTTAATATATTTTATTTAGTAATGAGAACCTAAGAAAGATAAAGTAAGATTCATAGTTACAATTAAATACATCGTGCGGAATGAGAAGATAAACGATATAGCAAATTTCTTTTAATGTATATATTGATAGAATAAATATGTAAACGATATGTATGTTTATTTGTTACAATTATTATTACACTGAAAGAATTTTAAGCTATCGATAGTTAAGATCTTTATAATATCAAATAGCAACTAGAAACATCGACCGACCGACATTGAATCATTTCTCATGTTTATTGCACTTTGTTATTGGCGTGACGTAAGTGATGAACTATCCATAATATAAAGACCGCACGTAAGGCGCTGGTGTTACGCACTAAATAAGATATTATCCGTAAAACCATTCTTAATTAATATGCTAAATAATATTACCTTTTACTATTATTATTTAAATTAAACCAGCTTTGAGCTGCAAGTTTCCTCGCTGTATCCCGCATACAGCAGGGCAGGTAGAGGGAACGTAGTGTTAGTCCTAACATTTCTCTCTCTAACTTCATTCCCCACTTTCCGCCGAGTTCTGGAGGTATTGCGTGTTGATTACAGAACTCAACGCCGCGCTTTGCCTCGACAACAAAGCGAAGAAATGAAAATTAAATCAAAATAAATATTTCATTTCCTCGTGTAGGGATCGAACCCACAACCAGTCGATTTTACAGTTACACTTTGTACACCTGCGCTACGACTGGCCTCATATTATTTAAATACATACTTTTATAAACGAAGAGAACTTACAAATTACTTGAGTCTTGCATTTCAATTGCAATTCAAACCATTTTACTGACTTAAATCCAGTAAATTTTCATAAAATAAATAACCGTTTAGAAGTTTACATACTTCATAATATTTTTTTATTTAATTGTGGTAACTTAAGCTGAGATTAGAATCGATATGCCGTGTGAGGCAATTTAATATTTATGTTATATTAAAATAGCAATTCGCGTGGTCATTTTTAACGATGTAAAGTTAATGAACTTAAATGTGGTCAAGCGTGTAGTTGCAGTAAAAATAACTAAAACTAGAATGTATAGTTGGGTTACCCAGGAGAGTGTCCCTGGGTAACCCAGGCTAGGTAAACAGTATGGATTTTAAATATTTAAAAATAATTTCATTATTGTTATCTTCATTACGCACACATATATATAAAATAAGTGGTTTTATAACATTTTATTTCAATAACCGTAGGTGATAACAAAAAAAATGGTGTCCCAGTCTACGTATGTAGTTCAGACGGAATTTCAAGGTCGTGTAGTAAAACTTGACATAAGTAAATGAGGAAGCCTTAGTGATGCATAGCACTATAGGTATTCCACTATAGTTCGAAAGTTTAAAAAATGTTTTCATTTATTTATATAATACAGTTTTTTATATTTGTAGACTGACTTCTGATGAAGAGGGTCGAAGCTTTCAGCTATCAAATAGACTTTATATATTTATACTATTATTAGTATAGTTATATTGTAATGTGTACCTACTAAATTAATTAAGTGAAGAATAAAGCGTCTTAACACAATGTTTTCTGCCTGCTAAGTCAAGAAAAACCAGTCATGTGCGAGTAGAACTCGCCCATTGAAGGATCCATACGTAAGGTAATAGGAAGTAGGTACAACTTATCAAAATGCCAAATTTAAGTTAAGTTACTTAAGTTTGAGTGAGTTAAGTTTTGTATGAAATGAAGTAGAAAAATAAGTTACTAGAGGTATTTTTCTGCGATATAGTTATGAATTTCATTTTCGGATTATTAACTTTGTTTTTGTTGTTATTACTTCTTTCATAATTGTAGGTCAAAATCTATGAAATCGCCTAGAAATATGTTTCGATTATGCGGTGAATTTTATACAAAATGCGAAATAAGGAAGCATAACATTAATTTTAATTGTTTTAATTATTTCTGTGCTCTTCTAAGATTCATTCTAAATCTTAATTTCAACTTGTTACCATGACGCGCTTGAAAGAAATGGTCTTGACAAGCCGACAACAACATGATTCTATAGATAAGGGGTCTTTTTTTTCTTTTGAGATAATGAAACCTGAAATGAAAAAGAAGAACATACCTTAACATTTTCATATGCAGAGCCGACCCTCTCCTCTATGGAGCGGAAGGACTCGGAGTTGCGCATCTGTCCGAGCTTGGTGGACACGCCGGCGGTGATGCCGCCGAATATCGACGTCGTCTTCTCGGCGGTCGATTTTATCACAGACTCAGTTTTTTGGTATCTGTTTAGAAACCATAATGTTTTCTTATTTCTTAATTATAATATCTATAATATAATAATATAAGCGACGATTACACCACACTAGATACAGTGCACTAGGTTACAACTCTAGACATAGTGTAATGTTTTTTTTTTCAGCTTCACGCTGTATCCCGCACACAGCAGGGTAGGCAGAAGGAACCTAGTGTTAAGACACCTTGTATCACAATATCCGCCGAATTTTTGAGGCATTGCGTGTTGAATGACGGAACTCAACGCCGTTCATTGCCTCGACATCAGAGCGGAAAAAATGGAAAAAAAACATTTCCTCGAGTGGGGATCGAACCCAATATCGTCGCGTTACAGTCACAACCCCCGGGCCACGACGACATCGAACTATCAAAATTTCACTAAAAGTGAAAATATTCCGGGATGAAACTTCAAGTATTTATTAAACATATAACTATAATCAATTAAGTTTATATGAATAATTAAAATATTTATTTATCTATGAAAATTACAACTTAAGACTACCAGCACCGAATTATCTATATATATAGATAGATATCCTTAGTTCAACATACATACAATAAGTCACCCACTTCATGTCGATGAACATAATTCATCATATCAATTGTTATCAAATAAAACGTACTTTTATGTTAGTAATGAATTAAATTTATGCTATTGTGCAATATTGAGACGGCGTTTTTGTGCAATAATTATCAAAATGTTTATTATTTGATCATTATTTCACACAACGAAACCTATGATATTGGCGTCTGTATATATATTTATTTATTTTTCCAAAAATATAATAATTTATGAACATAATGCATATGAAGTTCATATATGTATATTGATTTTATTTTATTTAAATCAGCCCAAACTATTTTTTAAAATTCGTATAAAACAAACAATATTTTTAAGCATATTTTACAAAATTTCAGAAAAATAAATATCGCGATATTTCAAAAATGATATATTTATAAAATATTTTTGTTTCGGGTTAGAACAACGTTAAATTTTATTGAATAACCACTATGCGTACATGCGTATTAGATGTATTACAAAAATAATTTGTGTAACTATTTACTACTGCGTGAAAACGTTCGTTACTGTCTAGCCAACATACCAACCAACTAACATGCTTTTTAAAGTAAATTCATCGTGAAAGGTCATTAAAAAATCATCAACAAACATAGAAGAATTTTTAAATACAATACATGTAAATAATGAAATCGCAGCCGCTCTTTTCCTTAAATCTTTTAACAAAAAAACAAGATCTTACGTCACTAATGGCTGTGTTAGTCTTTAATGTTTAGCAGTTGTGTCAATTAAAATTAAAATGTAAGTATTGTCAGTTGTATAAACGAAAAAGTGCAGGGTAGAAAAACGATCTGCCTGCAGAGTTAGAATTTTTTTTATAGGTACAGAGTTAGATTTTTTTTTATAGGTACTTCATATATTTAGATTATCCATATAATTAGTTTTTCTACTTGAGAATAAAGAATTAATTGAAACGGTTCAAAAAGTTATAGTCTTTAATTAGTATAAGTGATTTTACGAATACAAAAATTTTAAATCGCTGATACAATGTACTTACATTGGTGCTTCAGTGACGGCCTGGGTAAGCGCAGCCACGCGAGTTTCTATCGTTTGATAACTGTCATACAACAAATCAAAAAATCAACTGAAAGAAACTTTGCCGATTCTACCCTACATAAAAATAAAGCACAAGCAAAATGAATACAGCGAGCGAAGCGAACCATAGCTCCAACACTAATGATATACATGTTCTAACCCTCGAGAAAAATGATTTACTTAGAAATAATGTGAAAATAAAACACGATTTTGGATGACAATTACTTACACGTGGCTCTCTTTAACGTTTTTCAAACCTTGATTCACATCTTCGGTTATTTCCTTCCAAACTGTGATGCCAAGTTTTCTTTTCAAGTCGGAACTCTGCCTTATCTATGAAAGACAATGACAAATATTTTTTTGAGAAAGTATATTGTAGATAATTATGTAAGAATTATGTAAATTATGAAAAAAAATATGTAAAGAAATATGTAAGAATTTAGAAAACAGGTAAGTATGTTATTTCAAAATTTATAAAACGTATGAATTCATATTTATTTATTATCATATTATGATATTTTAAATAATCATTAATACAATTGACTTTGTATAGAATCAATGTCGTGCACAAGAAATAAAAATTTTCAATATAACGACCTTAGTAAGTATCTGCATATACATATATGTATGTTTATTCATTCAACGTGTTTTTAATATGAAATGACCGATCTTTCCTATTCTTATTATTATATCAGCGAGCGCGTCAACTCGTTTTCTGTATCTAGCTGTTTAATATAAATAACTGGTTTCCATCTTTATTGAACGTTGTTAATATAACCTTATAGGTCAAAATATTGTTATATATTTTTGTTGGCTATACTTACTTATTAAATTATTATTCTTATAAAATAAATCAAATTTATGATTCTTTCCTAATATATGTTGAAATGGATATGTATGTTACAAGAGTAAAATAACAGACAAAGAGAATTTTTACACCACAACTGTAGCTTATAATGTCTAATATGTATTAATGAAGTTAAATAAAAGGTCAAGAATTAAAGTACTAACCTTTTTTGTTACGATATAATCATTCCGACAAAACTCTCCTATACCTACTGTCGAAACAACATTTTTAAAAATTGGTTCAATAATTGAGTTTATAATAATTTTCTAGTTTCTTTATGACCTTCACCTTAAAACAGTACTTAATTACTTACTTTGCTCTGCAAAACCGTCCGAAGTGTAGCAATCTCGTCTTCAACACGAGCTAGTTCCCGGCTCCACTCGGCGCGAAGCTGTTCTGCCTGCTCCGGAGTTAGCCCAGCTAACTCGTCAGGGGTCGCATCGCCGGCTCCCGCACCAGCCATCGCCTCTTCAGCTAATTTTATTATTAAACTTTCAATTATTAATTTTTTTGAACCAAAATAAAATTGAACTAAATATGTTTATCTATATAACAAATCGTTGTGTATAATAAGATTTCTGAATGTGGCCATTAATTACATTTTAATGTATTAAATCACAATAAATAAATGGAACATTATACATTTTTTCTGGTATTACAGCTAAAATATATTTTGGATCTTTAGAATCTGTGCAGTTAATGAACAATTAGAACTAAAAATATAGTGCTAAAATAGAACTATAATAATATAGTTGAATTTAAGGTCACGGCACCTGTTTTTATTAAATTGCAAAATGTGCGTGTCCATATGTTAAGTAGGTCACACGTAACCATTACATATTTAACCGCTAAGTTTTAACTGAAAGCAGACTTAATTCCAAATTTAAAACATAGCTTCGTTGTGCCGCTCACTTTTTTAGAAATGTAAAAAAATTGCAACATATTCTTTACTTGTAACTTAACAATATAAATACAAAGAAGTTTAACAATATATTCTTATGAAACAGAAAACGAACCTCCTGGAGTGATACCTAGGAACTTTTTATAGTTTTTGTGGCTAGAAACTTTAGCAAGGTAGGGCTTCGATAAGTCCTGAAAAGTAACTCGGACTTCTCGCATTTTTTTCTTAAATATTCGCAGTCTGCGTCGGCGATTGTCCATGTAAAATTCAGTTTCAATACAGAGAGCAGACTCGACAAGGTCAGGCAATGTGCGCCAGTCAGCTTCGGTGTCCTCCTGCGGCCAGCTGACCAAGTTCTCCAATTCATCTAACTCGTCGACGGCCAAATCGAAACTTGGAGTGGAATCGTCATCTGGTGGCACGAAATACGGGTCCTCCATGTACTCCAAACTCGCTGGCCCCACGCTCGTCTGCGCATGGTCCGCCATTCCATATGAGCACTTTGCTTCATCTGTCACAATTTTCTAACATATTTCTAATCAGAAAACGCAAAACTGGACAACACACTTTTTGCAACTCCCAAAACAATGTATACATTGATGACGAATAGATAATGCTAAAGAAAAACTCTGATTCGCTTAATTTTTATACTCTGTTTACGATTTCATATCTATAATAAAATGTATTTAAATGTACGCAATATATATTTTCGTGGTGCACAATATATAAATGTTTTCGTTGCTTCCGCCACGTCGGGCCCCACTAGCACGACCACTCACGTTCGTTTCGCGCCGCTGCCTGAGTGCTCGTATTTGCCACTTTCACCGACAACTCTGCGAGCTTGATTCTGGCAATATTAATTCATAATCTTGACCTCTAATCGTAAGCATAACGAAACTACATAAGAGACTTTAAATTTATCTACTAATGGACTTTATAAATGTACGTCGTTTAGGTGGATTTGTGAAGGCTGGTAAGGAGAGCAAATCGATGTAAAAAAAAACGAAGTTCGCCTCGTGCGTTTAAAGTTTATTGACAGCGCCCGCGGCGAGTGAACGGTGCGGGCGCTCGGCGCTGGTCCATCGACTTTGAATACAAGAGTTATTACGTCACCTTTGGCTGATGATAAAGTGCAAAAAAC
Organism: Heliconius ricini; assembly: GCA_018231645.1. Taxonomy (NCBI): domain Eukaryota; kingdom Metazoa; phylum Arthropoda; class Insecta; order Lepidoptera; family Nymphalidae; genus Heliconius; species Heliconius ricini. The sequence continues at coordinate 5,514 of DVQM01001117.1, read as the reverse complement.
ACATTGCACAAATTTGGATGACTCAAAGTTTTAGTGGTAGCTGACGAAAACTTATTACAAATAGCAAGTTTATTTTTTTCGTTTCATTTTTTAGTTATTTGCTTTACATGCATTCATATAGTTATGTGTATAAACTACGTGTAATGAATAACATCTGAAAAAAAAACTAAGAATTTAAATTACATAATAATTACCATGCAAATTAGGCAGAATGAAAATATTAATCACACATAATTATTTCAGTGAAATCAAATACTTGCAAGTATAAAAGTTCTACTTACAGTAACATGTATATTAGAATAACTTATAAAGGTAAAAAAATTGTTTGGTTCAACAGGCTATTCTCAAGAACTACTGGTTTAAATTGAATAAAATATTTTTATATAAGATGAATTTCTTGATCAATGTTTTAAGGATCTTTTATCATGTTACTTTTTGACGTACTTGTACTTGTGGTCGGTCACCTCGGCTATTGAGAAAGTTTTATATATCATACACAACTCATAGTCTAGAGTCTAGATTTTTATTAAAAGTAAATGGATTTGTTCAACTCAACAAATCAACTATAGCCTTACATCCTGTAATATTGAGAATACAGCTCAGATCACTTATTTTTATGTTAAATATTTTTTTAATGGAAAAGACACGGCAAACGAGTGTTCGGATCACCTGATGACCCACGGTCCTGTGCAATACCAGAGGACTTAAAGGTGCGTTGTCAGCCTTTAAGGTGGGTTGGGAGCCGGGGCCCGGCTTTACCTGATGCGAAACGCAGCAGCATAAAGCCACTACTTCACACCGGTTTTAAATGCCGGGGGTGATAATGATCCAGTCAAGTCTGCCCATGCGTGTTGCCATTGCTGGCGACGTGATTCTACCACTCGTACTTTAGTCGCCTCTTATGACACCACCAGTACCATGATCCTATTCTAGGCCGAGATCACACAGCAAAAATCTAATATTTCTTAACTTAATAGTTATCTACTATTACAAAATGTAAGTTATTAAGTTAAGTTACTTAGACACATTTTTTTAATAATATTTGTGACAATTTTTATTATTAGCCTCATGCAGTATTGCATACACAGAAGAAACCTTGCACACAGAAGGTGTTGCATATTGATAGGCAGAACTCAATGCAGAGTTTTGCTTCAACACTAAGAAGAAATTAAAATATAAATTTTAAATAAATATTTCATGTTCTCAAGTGGGGATCCGACCCACAACTAATTGTTTTCAGTCACACAATTGTGCCCCAGCACCACAAGTGGCCTTATAATACATATTAATTACAATTAATATACATTTAATTGAGAATATGATATAACTATATAATTTTACATGATAATTTTTCAATAAAAGTTGATTCTTTCAAATCTTAAAAAATAATGAAATTCTTTCAAATCTTAAAAAATAATATATAATATTACTATATCACATCTATAAATAGATGATATAACAACTTTGTATAAAGCTTTGTTTGGTTGGTCTGCCCCTTACACATTTCATTTCATATCAAGTAAGAATTTGTTATTCACTAAACTTTCTGTTAACGGATAAAATTGCATTTAATCATGTGATATATTTAAAAAAAAAAGGATAGGAGCAAAAAACAAAATTTTACATTCTTTCTTGTATGATTGTAAAAAGCAATTAAACTATTTTTGTTAAATATAAAAGTTTAAAAATGTCATATTTCAGAGAAATAACTGCACAATTTGTTTTGTCTGTTGGCACATTCTATATCCATGATAAATGTCCATTAAGTGATTTATAGTAATCAGTAAATAAAAACTACTGACCTGTTTGAACACCGCTCATTTTGATAATAGAGGTATACAAGAATTCAGTCTTTAGTATAAATTAATTAAATATATATGTCAAGTAATTATCTTATTGGTTAAAGATATTAATTTATCTAGTAAGACTAAATTCAACAGCGAACGCCTTCAATAAAGCTGAGTTTTCTTTTTTCTTTAATTTCACTAAGAAGTGAGAAAAAACTAACAAAGCAGATAAAAATAAAGTACGTAATGTAATGTGGCAGGTATGCGTTCTACAATATTACAGTCAATAAATTAGAGTTAAATTTAAAGATTCTACTCACGCACCTACAGTGAGAGTAAGGAAACGTCAAATTTAATTTACTTAATTATTTATTTGTGTAGATATGTTGTAAAAATTACAAAATATTGTACGCTTATAACATATACAAATTTAAAAAATATTGCAAGTAAAATATTATTATAAGCCCCATATACAATAAAAGTACCATAAATTCCGTTATATATTAAAAAAAATTAAAGGTAAATTTTGATTATAAACAAAGAAAAAATATTTGTAAAAAACAAAAACTCCGACTGCAGAAAACTAAAAAGAAAGTAAACAAGCCCAATAGTTTATTAGGATTAATAGTCGGGGCCTCTTTGAATTAGCGGCGTTCCTGATAAAGATTTTATTAATGGAAGAACTACTTATAGGTCCTGACTATTAATCCTTATAAACTATTATTATTATTATTTTTCACTTTTTTGTTAGAATTCATTATGGTTATGATAATCATGATATACATTTTTGAAATCCTCGTATTAAGCTCTTAAATTTGATACCCATATTGTGGTAAAATTTATTCACTAAGTCCAATGGCGTCCCACAGCCGCCATAATTGTTTTTTTTTCTGGCCGTTAATACCAATCTAACGATACCTAAATTAAGTAAATCCGTTCAGCGGTTCTGGAGATATGAGGTAATAAATAATATTACATACATACAAGTTACGCGCGAAAAACATATCTCTTCCCTAGCAGTCGGGAAAAATGAAATTCTTTAAGCAATAGTTATAACTTTATAAGAATTTACAAATTAAAAATATATTAAAACACTGATTATACTACACATTTAAGGTGAAATAAAAATCCGTCCCCATAAACTTTTACATGTAAGACTTTCAAATCAATTAAGAGAATATTGTTTTTACTTGCTTTGCTTCTCAGTATTAATATCAAATCTTATAAATTAGAAACTTATTTTAATATATAGGGCTGGTTTAGGAACAACCGTTTATTATAGTGACTATATTCAGATATAATTTTTTTGATAACCCCTAAAAACAGTTACACCAATGTTAGAACATGTAGAGCTGTTCTTAAATAAAATGTTGTTATTCTATATATAATATTTTAATTATAATTTTTAAAAATAATATATTAATACATTACAAAACATATAAAATAATTAGAACATAAAAAGGTTTTTTTTAATTGGTAATATACATTATTTTGCCTAAAAGCCTCTCCATTAATGCAAAATCTATTAATAGAAAAAAACATTCAAAATTTGTCATATCATTTGTGGCTTGGGTGTTTTCCGTTGTGTCATCCATCGTAAATGTCAAACCATTATTATAATCCTCATTAATTTTGAAATTTGCACTGTAATTTGAGTAAGTTATGTTAAATAAATGAAGTATTATTTAGTTAATCTCGTTAAATGCAGTTAATGACGTGTTTATTTATTTTATTAATAGATTATTACTTTTATAGAATAGTTCGCGACCACCATGTCTGCAACAGCTTTATTTGGTAATACATCAGGATTGGGAGGTAGTTCTGGGGGAAATAAACATTTAGTTGAATTTAGAGCTGGGAGAATGACACTAAAAGGACGCATGGTGCATCCAGATAAAAGGAAGGGTTTATTATATGTATATCAAGGCGAGGACTCTCTAATGCATTTTTGTTGGAAAGATCGTACTACGGGAGAAGTTGAAGATGATCTTTTAATATTTCCTGATGACTGTGAGTTTGTCCGTGTCAATGAATGTACAACGGGAAGGGTTTATGTACTTAAATTTAAATCGTTTGCGAAGAAATACTTCTTTTGGATGCAGGTAAGAAGTATTAAAATTAGTGGACATATTTTTGAATTATATACTAATAATATACATAATATATGTATATTTCAACTAACATCATAAAATACTAGTTGGTTGTATTAAATAATATATTATAGGAACCAAAAACTGATAAGGATGATGATTATTGTCGTCGTATAAATGAAGCTTTGAACAACCCTCCCACATCAGGAGGTAGAGGTGGAGGTGGAAGTGGGGGCCAAGATGGTGAACTCCAAAACTTGCTTAATAATATGTCCCAACAACAGTTGATGCAATTATTTGGAGGTGTTGGGCAAATTGGTGGCTTGTCATCTCTGCTTGGCACTATGGGGTATGTATATGTCACTCATTTGATGCAACAATTTTAGTGTTTGTGGAAACACCATTTACAAACTATAATTGCATCTCCTGCTATATTTGCCAATAAAGTGTGCACTGTTGCACTAAATGTGCAATATCATTTTATAATAACTTTTCATACTGATATTACCATAGTGGTGGTTGTAGGTTGAGTCCAACTGGTGAGAATATTTGTTAGTAAATTATTCAAATTTCTCTAATCTATTAAAACAAAAACGTGACATTGGTGTCTGGTATAAACTGCCAATACTATATAGATGACACAGTGATGCCGAAGTCCATATATTGAATATTATGCACACCCTGTCTTCACAATATCCATACTTTGTATGTCATGCTATAAGTCCTAGCTATAGCTGATGTCAATTAAATGTTATAAATATGAAAATCAGACTGTCCTGTAATTAAATCTTGTCTTTGCCTTCTTATTGCTCCGTATAGGTATAAATATTTATAAAAATATTATAACAGCTAAGTGTACATTATGGGTGGGTTCAATAGGCACCAAGAATTAGTTTTAACCCTTTACTGTAGCAGGACTCAAGACCAAGACAAGACCAATCAAGCTTTCTTTTTTGCCAAATTATAAATCTTTGGATATTGTAAATTTGGAAAAATTTTCAAATTTCCATGAAGCTTGATAAGAACTATATAGCTTAGATGTCAGAGCACTATATTGAAATTTTCATTTCCTTTTGAAATTTGTTAATATTTTCAATTATTTTGATTTTTATTGATGTTGTTTAATAAACTGATCTTTTGGGCTAAGCTGTAATGATCTAAAAGTAAGTAAAATGCATTAAAAATTATAACTTTGGTTGTATATGCTTGCTGAAATTTAAAACGAAACATTAGTACTCATAGCAAAGTGGATAAAACTGTTTTTTGTCAATATGCACTCTTAAAATATAAATTTAAATAATTATTTAATTTCCTGGAGTAGGGATTGAACACACAACAAGTCACATTTACAGTCACACTCTGTGCCGCAACTGACATTCTGTTAGTATACATATAGTTTTTTAAAAACATTTTTTCTCTCTTAAGAATTTGCTGAATAAGTTATTTACAATAACAATATTGCGTTTTATAGTTAAAAACTTATAAATTTATCTAAATGCATTTTCCCAAGTGATTTTATATCATTAGTTTTGTCTAATTAACAGCAACAATAGCAGTACAACAAGTAGTCGTCCATCCGCCAACAGCGGAGCCAGCTCTCGCGCTGCCAGCGCCCCACGCACAACTACAGCGGAGGC